>CANXYC010129079.1:0-15318 GCA_948193065.1 Aleurites moluccanus
CTAATTAAGGAGAACGTCAAGATTGGATGATTGCCTATTGATGAAATCTTAACCCTGGTTTTTACAAATCATATTTTCTCTTTCAAGTTCATTATCTTACTTTTATTTTTTACTTGTTTGCTAAAAATTCACCTAACCTTAGTATTTTCCAAATAATAGCAATAATTAGGAGTGATTCGTTGATATCCCCTTCCTCGTGGGAACGATACTTACTTATCACTATTACTTGCCACGCGACCTGTATACTTACAGTACCGCAAAGTCGCAACACACAGAAAATGATAATTTTATTAAGTTTTGCACCGTACCCAAGGTGGGTTGCCTACTTATCTCCATTTCCATTTTTTTTTTACACATCAAAATTTTCTTTTAGGAGAATCAAGCCCTCGTTGTTCTGTTCATACAATGTATCATCTGATTACAATGGTTTTAACATTCATTCTCATCTAATCCATGAGTAGGATACCTCCGCCAAGTAGGATCTTCTTTGACACATAAAAGCCAGCCCAATTAGGCCTAAATTTTCCTCTTGGCTCTTAAACGGGAGCTCTGATTTCCTTTTAATACCAAGTTGTCTTCTTCCAACCCTCTGCCAGTCACTCTCTTATTGAAATGCCTTTCTTGAGACATATTGTAGACTGAATGTCACCAGTTCTGCCATTCAATGTGTCATTTTGCTATCAAGAACTAACCTCTCCATAATGAATTTCAAGGGGCTCTTGTCTGCAAGAACATAAGTAGTGAAAAAACTTAAGTAATGTTGAAGCTTATGGCATGCCTAAACTGAATCAAGACACAACTGCTTGATTTGGTTGTACTTAAGTTCATGAGCTAGAATTTGCTTATTCAAATGATAGATGGCATTCTCTTTATAAGAATTTTCGACATTCTAGGCAAGCATTTCCCCCATGGCTTATTGAGTAACAGATAAAACAATAAGGAAGAGTTAGGCCTTAGAGGTTGTAAAACTAAAAGGTTCAATAAGGTACTTTTGATCTTTTCAAAGGAATTTTGACAACCGTCATTCCACTGTTTGGGAGCTCCCTTTTTAACAATTTTAAGATTGGACCACACACATCAGCCATTTGTGGGATGAAGCGACTAATGTATTGTAACCTTCCAAGAAAACCCCTAATCTCCTTTTCAATCTTTGTCACTGGCATTTCTAAAATGGCTTTTGATTTTGCGTGATCAACCTTTGTACCTCTCTTATTAACCATGTAACCCAAAACACTAGGAGATGCACCAAAACGGCATTTAGCAAAGTCCAAATTTAAATTATTTTGGCAAAGTCTAAGGAAGAATCACCTTAATGCTCCTAAATGATCATCAACTGTTATAGATTTTATGACCATATCATCCATATATACCTCAATATCTTCATGCATCATATTGTGAAAAACAATGGTTGCCATCCTTTGGCAGATTGCCCCAGCATTCTTTAGCTTAAATGGCATAACCTTACAACAATAGGGTACACCTGGATTTGGTTATATCCTGTATATAGATCAGTCAAAGAGACCATTTCGGATCCTTCCATGTGATCAACCAACAAGTCGATGTGAGGTAAATGGAAATCATTCTTTAGCAAGCCTTGTCCATCCTTCTGGGTACATACACTATTTTGGCTAACCACGAGGGGTAAGTAATAGGCTCGATAAAACCATTCTTCAACAACTTGGAAAATTCTTAAGAGACCATTTTGCCTTTACAAGTTCTGCTTTACAGGCTTCATATTCTCCAGGGTTGGAATCAATACTCGTCATATGCTCCAGTCCTTAAGCAAAGCCATCTAAGAATTCCTGAACAATTTTGAATAAAGAAGCCTTGCAAAATGATGATGCCATGTATGTAATTTTTAGTTCATTATCTGTGCCAAAGTTAATTGATTTTTTTTCTTTTTTTTTCCTATTTTTATTTATTTTTTATTTATATTTTTTTTATTTTTCTTTTTTTCATCATTTTCCACATATACTCAAATTGGATAAAACAAGGAAGATATAAGAAGAATTCATACTTTTATTATGAAAAAGAGTATCAACATACATGGTTACATCAAAATTATAAGAAAGACCAAAAAGGTCAATTACAGGCTCGAAAGGAAATGAGAAGAAACGTGACTCAAAAGACTCTAACTATGACTCAAATTTAGACTTTAACTTGACTCATGACTCATACTTAGACTTAGACTCTGATTTGATTTCAATCTCAGACAGGTCAGATTAACTGGGCTTGAATTCCTCCATAAGCTATGCTAATTTGGGCTTTGGTTGGTTGATGAAGTAAGGTCTATTTTCACTTACTTTCCTCCTAATCTAAATCTTCGGACCTGAAGGGATTGATGACAGTTTGAAGGTAAATGGGGGCGTCAGGTATCAAACCAGGGGGAAGGATATCTCCAATGTCAATGAGATATTGGATTTTGTGTCTTAAGTTCTTACACATATCTGTTTTATGCCCAACACTTTGATGATAATCACAATACTCATTCATGTTCCAGCTTTTAGGCAAAGGGTTAAGAGGTGCCCTTGATTCTAAAGGTGTGACCAGTTTAGATTCCAAAGCCTTCTTGTAAATGAAGCTCAAAGGCATACCCAAATCTCTGAATTTCCTTTTCAAAGGCTGACTCTTATGTTTGGTAGAGGTAATGGAATTGAAGGTTTTATTTTGTGTGTATCTTTTCTCCATTATGTGGCCTTGTTCTATCACAAGAGTATTGCGCTTCATAGACTTTTCCATGGGTGAATGGGTGAAGGTTTCCTTACCTTGAAAAGGATTCAAGGAAAAGGAAGGGTTGGCGTTGGTCAGGTTAACTTGAGGTGTATTTGAAGAGCTTGGATCAGTTGGTTTGGGCATGTTCTGATTCATGGATTTTATTTCATCAATTTGGGAATTCAAGGCTTTGGTCACATAAGCCAGTGCATTGTGGAAGCTGGTTTGTTGAGCGCTCAGGGCTTTAGAAAAGTCAGCCTGTGCGATCAATCTTTCATTGGAGCTGGCTTGTAGAGCGTTTAAGGCTTCATTGAAATGGATTTGTTGAGCACTAAGGGTGGAATTGAGTATGGCTTCAAAATTCTCCTCTTGCCTTTTGATGAGGGTGGTGAGAAGTATGTCCATGGCATCCATATTGGTTGGGTTGGCCATCGGTACCTTTTAAAGATAAGGAAAGGGATTAGTGCATGGAAGAGAAAACCTAACTCTATTCTATGTTTATAGGGAAAAGGAAAACCTAACT
Source organism: Aleurites moluccanus (assembly GCA_948193065.1). Classification (NCBI taxonomy): domain Eukaryota; kingdom Viridiplantae; phylum Streptophyta; class Magnoliopsida; order Malpighiales; family Euphorbiaceae; genus Aleurites; species Aleurites moluccanus. Next base: position 3,236 of record CANXYC010129079.1, read on the forward strand.
CTGTTCTAGGCTTATAAGGAAAAAAGAAAACCAAACTCTGTTATAGGTTTTAAGGGAAAAGGAAAACCTAACTTTGTTCTAGGTTTTTAAGGAGAAGGAAAACCTAACTCTGTTGTAGGCTTATAGGGAAAAGAACACCTAACTCTATTCTAGGTTTTTAATGAAAAGGAAGACCTAAATATGTTCTAGGCTAATAGGGAAAAACAAGACCTAACTCTATTCTAGGCTTATAAGGAAAAGGAAGACCTAACTATGTTCTAGGCTTATAAGAAAAAGGATACCTAACTCTGCTCTAGGTTTATACGGAGAATGACACCTAACTCTGTTCTAGGTTTATAGGACACCTAACTCTGTTTTAGGTTTAAAGGACACCTAACTCTGTTCTCGGTTTAAAGGGCGCCTAACTTTGTTCTAGGTTTATGGGACACCTAACTCTATTCTAGGTTTATAGGACACCTAACTCTGTTTTAGGTTTATAGGGAAAAAGAAGACCTAACTCTATTCTAGGCTTATAAGGAAAAGGACACCTAACTCTGTTCTAGGTTTAAAGGGCGCCTAACTTTGTTCTAGGTTTTAGGAAAATGACACTTAACTCTGTTCTAAGTTTATAGGAAAAGTTATGCATTGCAAATTTCTAGGAAATTGATTCCTAAAGTAAGGTGGGCCAAAGTTATTTGGATTTTATGATTTTGGGCTTTACCCTAAAGCACAGAGGTCTAAGGGCAATTGGGTTGGTTTTAGGCTTTGTGAGATCTTGGGGACAATAGAGTTTGGGCTTTGGAAGAGATAATGGTGCCAACTGGATTAGGCTTTGGAGGGATCTTTATGTTTAAGGCTAATGGGCCTTGGGTCCATTTGGGTTAGTGTTCGAGGCTAATGGGCCTTGGGCCCATTTGGGTTGAGAGGTATTTAAAGCTGATGGGACTTAGGTCCATTTGGGTTAAGAGGTATTTGAGGCTAATGGGCCTTGGTTTGATTTGAATTGAGAGGTATTTAAGGCTAATGGGCCTTGGGTTGATTTGAGTGAGGGGTAATTGAGGTTAATGGGATTTGGGTCCATTTGGATTGACTCTCAACTGGTTCAAGGTACAACCTAGACTCAAAAAATGGAATGCATGCCTTATAAAGCATGAATGCATGTATGCATATGTATGAAGAAAATCGATTCATGATGACAGTTTAACATTATTATGGTTCATAAACCCTAAAGTCCAAGGTCTAATGTTCATTACATGAAGGCTAGGTGGTTTGGTTTAAAGGTACCCGTCACACTAGAGCAGTGATATACCTAACCACATGTGAAACAATGAGTTTCGCGTGGGTCCGACAGTACTACTACTCGTTACACCTCAAAAGTATTTGAAGATTCGTCGCGGGGTGGATGCTTTTGGTATCTCCCAACATACTCAAAGAGAGTTGTCGGATCAATGCTACTCGCTATCCAAAGTTTGAATTTCATAACTGGTGATGTAGTGATGCATGAAAATCAAGGTTAAACTCAAAGCCAAGTAAAAAGTCATTTTTTAAAAAAAGATTTTCAACCAATTGGTAGTCCTTTTTAACTTTTGAAAAAAGTTTGTCCCTAGATGAGTCACCAGCTGTGAGGCTTCGCCCGAGCACCGTCGTCTAGGCCCACCCTCTTCGAAAGAAAAAAGAGAGCGTTGGGGCATCGGAGTGCTCATTATGGGGCAATTTCTCATGAAGAAGACGAGCTTAGCGCCTTTTATTTGAAAACAATTTTGATTTTTGAAGTCGCCACCTTAAGTTATTTTTGTAGGCAAAATTTAAGGTAAAAACCCATTTTGACTCCAATCTTATCCCAAAGGAAAAAGTGCACTAGTCCTCAAAACCAAAGAGAGTTCGGGGACTAGGTTTTTTGTTGAACTTGGCTTTCACTTTTAAACTTGATTTAAAATGATTTTCATGAACAATTAAAGAATGACATATAAGATGCATGAGCAAATAAATAAATACATGAACAATTGAAATAGAATAAAATAATTAAAGAGAGCGATAAAAGTAAATTATTACATCGCAAAACCTCAAAAATAGGGGATATCAACTCTAGCCCTTATGGGTTCTAGGTTGATCACACATTCCCTAAATAATATATTCAACAAATAAAGTTAAGCAAATAATCAAAGGAAAAGAGATGGTTTTTGTCGCTTTTTGGATTTGAAGCTTTCATACAACTTGCCTGCGTATTCCGTCGAATGGGAATCAAAACCCATGCAGTTCTTCGTTCTCGCGAAGGAGGGTTGATTTTATGCCCAATTTATCATGTTTTGATTCTTTATTTTAATGCTCTACCAAAATAAAGAAGATGAGTTAGGAGACCGTACCTTTGCCCTAGCTTTTAGGGAAACTAGCAGACGGAGTGCTCTTCCGGACCGGAATTCTACCTTGGATCGGATGAAGCCCGAGGAAATGGGTTGGGATGCCTTCTTAGCACTTGAAATAGCAAACCGACGGAGAGACCTTGCTTCGAAGAAATATTTAACTGAGAGGCTCAATACACCCCTAATAGCAACTCTTTTAATCTCAAGAGAACTAAAAAAAGAAGAAAATATGACTTGGAGAGGAAAAAAAATGAAATCTAATAATGAAAATGATTTCTTGTCTTATTTTCCTTATTTTCGTGAGTCTTGGTGTATTTCTGTGTCTCACTGTGTGTTTTTGTGTCTTGAAAGGTGGAGGGAGGCTCTCTATTTATAAAAGGAGTTTGGGGGGGTCGAATCCCATCATTTTTCAATGTGGGATTCGAAAGAAATCAAGTCCAAAACGTCGTTGTCACCAATAAGAGGAGCTGTTGCCGCCAGAGGCATTAGCGGTACAGGGACTGAATGAGGGTGGCACAGGGACTGAAGGAGGGCGGCACAGTGGCAAGGAGGGCGGCTGCCGCCCTTGGGCATGGCAGATGCCGCCCAGAGGCTATGGCGGCGCCGCCACCCCTCTTTGGCAGCAATGCTATGCTTGGAGGGTGGCAGCACTGGCCCGACTCCATTCTGAGGCCATCTGAGCCCGTCCGGGCACGGGTTTGGTTCCGTGGAGCGCCGTTCGAGTTGGCACGAGTCCGAGAGGTGTAAAAAATGAATGTTCACAACTATCACTTGAAATCCACAAAAGAGGAGTGAGCCTTCAACTCAGTAAGATATGAACATGCAATATAAAAAATATATATCATACTAAAGGAAAGGTTAATACAAAGAATATAGGCAAAAAAATATTATATGGTTATGCTCACAAGAACCGAAGTGCTCACAATCGAATAGCACTACCAAATCATATGGTAGAACTGCAAAGTGCATCAGTAGCCTTGCTACCTATTACAACAGAGTGCATCGGTAGTACTTGCTACCTTATCTCAAACACATGCTTGGCCAGGCATACACTTAGAGCTCATAGTCCCCTCTAGGTGGAACACTGATAAAGACCCTAACAGCAAGGTTCCCGGAGTGCACAATGGACCAATGAATTTACTCTCATTGGGAAGAGCGTTTTATCCATAGGGTCATACGGTTGCAATCTCACAAGAAACATATTGGTCACAAGACCATCAACATATAGCATAAATTCAGTCAAGTTAACAAATAGTTTTCATGTGAACTTGATCCAAGGAAAGATTGACTAAGTCATTTACAATATATATACATGGTAATCACATAAAATAAATGGTCATTTTGGTTTGAGAATATCTTGAAAATTTCAATTGATAGATCAGAAATACAATATCATATATCATGTGAATCATATATGTGAACATTAGTAAAGCTTGGACAAGTCATCTCAAAGAAACAATAGGCATATGCAATGTCCATACTTACCTCAAAACAATCTATCCTCAGTTACTTGCACAATCAAAAATTCTCCTTTACTTTCTTAAATCCTCTTTTCCTATAACATATCCCCAAATGCTCAAGATTAGGGTTTCCTCAATCACAATACATAATATGATTCTCTCTAATTTTAATCATCTTACAGCCTTTATTATTGTTTCCTATCATCAATTTAATTAATCTCTTAAGAAAATCTGAAGTTTAAGAATTTGTTTACTATTCATGTTACTATTCATCAAGTTCCATAAATTCTGATATCTTGAATATTAATCAAAATTAATAGTCTTAAATACTTATAATAGAGTCTATATACTCATATAGATCTATTCTATTTATCAAAAATTTCTTAATCTAAAGAGAAAATAAAGTTGGAGAAAATTACCTTATTTTCTCCAAAAACTGAATTCCTGAAAAATCTGACTTAAAAATAATAATCACAGCCTTAAATACACTATGTTAATGATTTAATGCATTAATTTCGAGTATTAATGCATTAAAAGCAATTGGGACAGATTTAAGAAATATAGGAGAAGAAACGAGAATGAATGAAGAAAAAAGAAGAAGAAGATATCGTGAAAATAACTACTGCATCTCCTCTTAAATAGGCTATTGCCTCTCAGCTTCCCACTTCGCCATACTTACCTCGCATATTACCATTTCTCATATCCACTTCGCATATGCCACCTTGCGCATGCCACCTCGCCAATCTCTCCTCGCTTATTTCCACCTCGCATATGCCACCTCGGCAATGCCTCTTCGCCAAACTCGCCTCGCCTATTCCCACTTCGCATATGCCACCTCGGCAATGCCTCTTCGCCAAACTCGCCTCGTCTATTTCCTCTTCGCATATGCCACCTTGGTAATGCCTCTTCGCCAAACTCGCCTCGCCTATTCCCACTTCGCATATCTCTTCTTCGCCTATTTTGGCGAGTTGGAATCCTGTCTTGTCAGCCATCTTGCCACTTCATACTAAAATGGCTCGCGAGCGAGATAAAGAGAACCAAACGTCCTGATTCTTTTTTCCAGTTAACTTAGACACACAGGCCCACAATTCCAAGTCTACCCCTCCAGCTCGATCAACCTCAAACCATTATTGAAATCGAGGAATCACCTCGCACTACTTATTCTGCTGAGCTGGAAACCTTCTTTGTCACTCCTCACTGAACCAGCTCGCATTTGAGCTACAAAAACCCAACTTCCTTAATTCTTTTTGTCACTTAAAGTAGACACTCAGATGTCCATGATAACTAAAAATTCAAATCAAAAGGAAATCAGCAAAATTTATGGTGAATTTCTAAATTTACCAGACTTTACTGCCCAAAATCATCAGAACAGGTCTGATTAATTTCAATCTCAACCGAGTTATACTTATCCAATTCCCCTGAAATTTTATAGTCAATAATATAACACACAAAGTAACATTTCTTATGTATACACTGTTGGCTCATTAAGCCTCAAACATTCCCAGAAAAATAAACATTCTCAGATTTCCTGCAAAAATTTTTGAACCAGATAGGTTATGATCGAGGAGGCATATCTCCTCACACACACAAAGTTTCTCAAAACCGTTTTACAAACCTAAAGATAAGATATAAATTTACAACTTTTATGTTTTACACTTTTCCAAATTATTCCTTTAAAATTATGAAATCTGCCTCATAAAATTCTTCCTGAATACAGATTTTGAATTTCTCAAAACATTAATTTATCCACAATCAATTCAACAATATAAAAAAAATGACAGGTATTACACCCAAATATTACTAAATTTTAAATTTTTTATAATATGATCATTAATATTCATATGACATGAATTCTAACTGGAGTATTAAGTCAGATAATTGGGGTGACATATCATGTCATATTAACATTTCAGTATAGGGATGACAACAGGTCGGATTTGAGGTGAATTTTACAAAATTTGAATCCGACTTATTTAAAAATAAGACTATATATCTTGTTATATGCCTCGCTTTAGGATGAGATGAATAAGATAATATTTATTTTTTATTTTTATTTTTTATAATATATTTATTTATTTATATATTTTTTTTAAATATTCATATAATATAATTTTTATTTCACATAAAAAATAACTATAAATTAAACATAAATAAAATATTAGAAATTAAAAATATATAATATATATAATCGGATCGAATTCAGGGTGATTATTACTTTTACCCAAATCTAACCTGAATCCGACAAAGCTCAACATAAAAAAATTATTCTACCCCATTTACTAAATAGGATGAGTATTACTCCTTTTATTCATGTTGGGATGAAACAGTTATCCGACAAGTCGAGCAAAATTGTCATTCGTATTTCATTAAAATTTTTACATGAATTTTATCAATGATATCTGATTTAAAAAAATAAAAAATTAAATATTTTCCTGAAAAAATATTATTATTGACATTGAAAAAATACCAAATTTTGATTATTCGTGTGGCCCAGCTCATGACCAAGTCTAGACTGAATTTTGGGAATACAGATAAATGATATTAATAATCATTAAATTTTAAAATTTTTTTTAATATAGTTATTAAATTTTAATTTGATGATATGAATATCTAAAATTTTAATTTTTTAATCAAAGATTACTTAAAAATTTCTAACCAAAATTTCACCAATGTCATATCATAGCAGTCATCTAACATAAATTCAATGCAATGTATTAAGTTAGATGGTTTAGATAATGTTTCTTGTATCCATAATTTTAAAAATCAAATCACTTTAATTGAAAAAATCGAAAATCGATTAACATATTAAACTAGTATGCATCACCCACGCGATGCTGTGGGTTACCATTAATTTTTAATAATTATTTATTTTAATTTAATTATTAAATTAAATTAATTACTTATTCTTTCTCCAAAATAATGCAACATAATTTCGAAAGTTTAGTTGCTCTGACTTCAATCAATATTTGTTCATCAGTAAGTTGTTATTTTTAAGAAGTTTCCCATCTATTTCATCTGCTTGAAAAATTAGATCACAATAATATCTCCCCATCCCAACTATCAAAATATTGTTCCTATTAATTTTTACCAGATGATTGCTAAAATTGAAAACAATCTTTCTACATTAATATGCTCTGAAGTAAATTACTTGTGAATTTTAAATCTTGTTCTTGAATAAATTAAGAACTACAATGAGATCAATGCCTATCTTTTTTTTTTTTGGAGCTTTTTTTTGGGAGTGGATAGCAGTTATAATCATAACAAAAATTTGGATATGGTAAAGGCTAAATACTCGAGAAGTTCGAAGGTAAACATATCACCTACACCAACAAATATGTTACCAAGCCATTTTGATAACCATGGGGATTACCAATCAACTTATAATTGCAAACCGTAAACTATTCTAAATAAAATTTTAAAGATTCTAGCAATCAGAGCTACATAACACAATAAATAATTTCAAATTTAACCGTGTGACGCCACAACATTTCTGAGAATCTAAGATCAAAACAATTTTGTTTCAACTTTTTAATCCATTCAACAAACAAAGCAATAACTTTCAAATCCAAAAACTATTATAGTAAATGCTTTCAATTACAAATCACAAAGAAAAGTAGAATTTATGTGAACTCAAAACTTAGAAAAGAAAAGAAAAGAAACTGTTTAAAATCTAAGTCTAGAGCAAAAATAATAAGATATAGCAAAAACAAAGAATAAAAGAAAGATCACAACATGATGCCTGGAAGGAGATTATCCAAGCTAAGCATATCCTCCATAATTTGCTCATATTCCCGTCCTTCATAAAACTTGTTTTGTTGCTTTTTTAATCATCTCATCCCATTTATTATCATCCATACTGAAGTACTCATACTTCACCATTTTCTTCATAACATATTCCTTGGCATTATATAAATCATCAATCTCTTCATCAGTTTGATACAACCCCTCAAAATCTGATTTGAACTCTCCGTCCTTCACATCATCGAGTGGTTTCATATTAAGCTCTTCCATCAATTCATCATCTGTCTCCTCATGCTTTCGTGTCAAATTTCACAGTAAAATTGCTTTCATAATTAAAGGGAGCACCTTCTCATCTCCCTTAAAATACTTATCCATTAGCTCTTTCAGCTCTGACATCAAACAACTAACCAAGAAAATTAGACATGGTTCAAAATTAACATCTCTTAATTAGGTTCCTGACTACTTAAAAACCCTAAAATCAAGACAAAAAGCATTAAGTATGTTACTTTAATTTGGGTTAAGAAGAAAGCAAGAGAAAACAAATAATATGCAAAGTCATGCAAAAGGGCAAATAGTACTCATATTTGCAATAGGGAAACAAAAAATTGGCAATTAGCTATGGGACATTCAACTACCTCAACAAATTAAAAGTACTTGGTAAAGTAACAAATACCTCTCTAAAAGTCCAATATATAAGCTGACAAAGGCGTCTATATAATCAAATAATAGTCTTTTTTGGGGCTCAGTCAAGGACCAAAGCTGAAATGAATTCAACTCTCAAAAGCTATAATTAAAGCAATCACATGAATACAATTTTAGGCATGAGAATGTTGGGATTGGGGATTCTTAATAAAAAGACATGACATACATGGATGATGAAACACAACACTCTCGAGCTAAAAATCCTTTCGTTAGACTTTCACCTGCGTCAGAAACACAATAACCAACAGTAAATTGAGCCCTAAACAGACCTTTTGAAGAAGCCCAATAACCAGAACTATATATTGCTGCCAACCCAACCACTAAAGCTTAATAATATTCAAGTTAGTTAAATTTTTTTTTTTTTAAAAAAAAAAATTACTCATTATAAAACTCATACTTCAAAGGGGGAATTTTTCGGTTCCCAGCTGGATTAATATCGTTGAGTAGAGCTATCCATAAATGTATTATAAAGTGCTTAGTTGAGGATAAAGAGGAAACTTTATAGATGAAATCACCTGAAAGTGGAAGAAACAACAAAAGTCAAGATATAACCCTTGCAAATTTTGATGATTAATAATTTCATCAACCGAGTTATTTGGTTGTTAAAAATCCACAAATTTTGAAAGAAAATCTTACACCTATATAAATCCACATATGCCTAAGTAAAAAAAATCTTAAATTTAAAAACATTAGTAGTTTTACTACCTTTGATAACAGAAGCCAGACATCACCCATGCAGCTTATTTCCAATATTACAAACCTGGACTAAAGTACTATAGTATCAACCATTAATTCATTATAGAATCAAAAAAAAAACTGATATAAAAGTTACTTCACTATAAGGTGTTCCGAACTTGATGCATATACATGTAGGAAATGCAGGAAAATAGGAAAAATATCATAATTTACCTCTAAAGTAGAAGATTCAAAGGAAATTGGTATCTGCTCCAACAACTACAGAATAATTCCAAAACGATTTAAAAGAATGAGGATAGAACCACCAGCTTAAACATAATTCACAACACAACAAAGCATATAAAAGCCAGTTCTCAATTTCCTTTAAGCTCTCATCATTGCTCAATAAGCACTCATTCAATTATTAACATCAGTATGTCAAATTGCACTATTCCAGAAAGTAAAATATCATGATATGGAAATGAATTTCTAATATTCAAGGACCACATTAAGGAATCTGCAACAAAAATCTCATTCAAAAATACTGTTGATATTTTCAATATAATAACATGAAAAGGGAAAAAATTGAAAATTCCCATATATAAGTTGATATTTTCATTGATTTTTCTTCCAACATCCAAAATAATCTCAATATGTTATATTAAAACAAAGTTTTGCCTCATCCCAAGGACTATTTATCTCAAACTTGTATTCCTGAATTTTAATAAGCCAATAAGGACACACAATACTTCCAATAAACCTAACAACAACCTAAAAAGTAATTGGTGTAATGTATAAATAAATGCCAATATAAGAACCATCAAAATATGTAAATTGAAAGGAATAGAGAAAGAATGACCTTCAGCAGCCATGGCAAAGACAGAGAAGTTCACCAGCTTCACCTGAAATAACTGGCCATAGCAAAGTTATTCTCTGCTATATGAAGTATGGCACCATGATCATTACTTTCATTAGGGATATCGTCCTACAGAAAATGCTCATTCTGCACAAATTTTGCAATATGCACTATTTGCTCATTCTACAAGAATTGTTCATTTTGCTACTCACTAACTGAGGCTGGTATGCCATATCCACTGTTATTACAATCAAAAAATGAAAAGAAAAATTGATTCATTATAAATTTTGTGTCAATTAAAACTACTAATTTTATGTGCCCAATAATTTAAATATGTTATTATTTTTCTATATAATCTACATTTCAGAATTAAAAATTTCAAGAAACAAAAAGCCATATTTAAACTAATTTGGACAATGCATAAGAACAACAAAAAAGGTAATAAAAGCGAAAAAATTAAAAATCAAACAAAAAAAATTAACACTAATAAGATGAAGATCAAATATAAAACACAACAAAAAAAAAAAAATAATAATCAACAACTTCTAGAGAAAGAAACATAATATAAAAAGATTGCTTACATATTTTCTCTTGAAAACAAACATGGTTAAATAGTAGAGAGAGAGACAGAGAGAGATTTCTAGAGAGTGAGACCTAGAGAGATTTCTAGAGAGAGAGAGAGATGAAAGATAAGAGGAGAAAGGGAAACAGTTTTATGTGAGAACAAATAAATCTTTATGTGCAACTCATTCTTATTAACTACTTGCTTCTAGCTTCTAAGATTACTTTCTTTAAATTAATTTACTTTCTTAAAATCTTTAATCAATTAAAAGTATATCTTGCAGGTTACAATAAATGAAATGCAACAAAATGTACAGGGCTTAGAGGATAGTAGTAATTGAAAACATTTAAGAAATTAACTGAAAGATTTGAAGCTAACAGGAAATCTACCTTTTAAGGCTTGCAAATGAGTTGCTTTCTTTTTGCAAAATTTCTCATAAATCTCTTGAAACTTGGCAATTTCATTCCTCAAGCAGTTCCCATATTGCATATGCATAATCACAAAACCAAAGCATATTTCAATCAACTATTATATCAAACTTCTTTCATCCCTACAACCTCATTAATCTCATCAGACCTTTTTTGAGCTCTTTGAAAGTACCTTTGCAAGACATTGCCTAAAAGTGAAAAAACTTGAAAATGAATTCAAACTTTTAAATATAGTTTTACAGATAAATCTGCTAGCATAATGAAATATACAAATACCACTATATATCTAAGAAAATCTAAGCTTTTATTTTGCATCCATATTTATTGAATCAAAGCAAGAAAATGGACAATTCCCATTTTTATAATTGGATAAAAAAATTACAGTTCGAAATGCAAAATTCACATTAGATCTAAAAATATAGTTTAGGAAAGGAAATTAGCTTCAAGAAAATTTATTAATTTGGAAGCATCAGCAGGTTGGTATAATTTGAAAATAAATTTATGATAAAGCTCACAACAACAAAAAAAAATGACAGTAATAAATCATTGTGAAAAAATTACTCAATTCTTAATGCTTCTTTTATATGAAAAATGGAAAAGATTGATTGAACAACTAAAAAAATCCTCAAATTTTAGATGTTCACACAAAAAATCAATTTTTATATCTGTGGACAAAAATCTATGCTGAAGGTTGAAAGCTTTCTTTTCAAAAATTTAATAGGCAAAAGAAGTCAAGTGCATAAAAAGAAGACAAAACAACAACAAATACCAAAACATCAACATCACAGATTCCATATAAATATAGAACACTAAGACCAATAGGTGGTCAAAATGATATAAAAAATATACCTTGGGGAGGTAAATCTTAACTTTACCAATATTTACGATGACATCTTGTCACACCCCAACTCCAGTGGTGCGACGGTCCTAGGGCAAGGGTAGGATTAAGGCCACCATAAACCTGTAGAACTCACAGATTACTATACTCATAAATACCAATAATATAACATCATAAATTTCCATGTTCATACATATAATCAAGGGAAATCAATTGTATACTTCTATTTCATTACATATCTTTCTCTTGTTCCTTAATGATCTAAAGAAGACATCTCTTATCAAAGAGGAACAAGAGTATCCAAAGGATAACATTCATATATCAACATTCTATCATTTCCGAAAGGCTAACTACGGAGCTCTAGAATGTACTCCAATACACATGATATCATAATATCATTAATAATTATGCAAAACATCTCAAAAGAATAATTACAATGAAGCTTCTTCGAGAAAATAAATCAAGAAGCTTGATCTTCTCTG
>CANXYC010129217.1:0-23176 GCA_948193065.1 Aleurites moluccanus
GTGGGTGTTTGTGTAAAAATTTTTTTTTTAAAAAGCAATTTAAAAAAAAAAATATAATATCTAACCTTATTTTTTTTTTTTTTTTTTTTTTTTTTTTTAGTTTCAGAACAACGTTTTGAATTAATCACTCAAATACACAAAAAATCGTTTAATATTTTTTAAACTTTAAAACGGTCTTTCATGTATATTTTAAGCAGATCCAAACATTCTCTTAGTATATAAAGTGAAACTGAATTTTCTTGTCCATAATTAATATCTAAACTCACAAATTCGATTTTACTCTTGATTGATTGAATTTTATCATAATCATCTTTACAAATTTTATTATTGCAATAAGAAAAAATTTTTTCACAAAAATATACAGGACTAATATGAGAATAATTTTTCAACTTCTCATAATACCTATTTAACTTCTTATTTAAATCATAAAGCACATAACAATCATCATAAAATTTATCAATTAATAATTCTTTCATTTTTATCCATAAACGAATTTACCATATATTTTTTGATAAACAACTCATCATTCCAAAGCACAATCTTTTAATTTCCAAGAAGCAAGTTTAATTTTTTTCCTTCCCATAAATATCATAATAAACAAAGTATACTTTCAAATCAAATAACCATTTTACAAAATCTTCTTCATAAAAATCACCATCAAAATAAGAAATATCTCTCCAATTAGTAACGTCTCTATAAATAAATTGATTGTGAGTGTAAAATCTATCACATCCACGATCCTGAAAATAAAAATTATTTTCTAAACTAGCAATACGTCGATTGTACGTACTATAGTCTCGAATGTTGTTTCTTTCATATTTCGGATCTCAAAAATTTACTCTCGAAAAAACTTTCCCTTCGTGATCACCATCACTGTAGATGTTGCTTCTTACTCTGTAAAGCTATTATTAAATAAAAATTTAGTAGCCCTAAAACTTTATATTTTTACTTTAAAAGCTTATTTCGTTATGTCAAAAATTGAATTAGTAGTACAGTAATCGAATACCTATCTAAACAGAAAAATTAAACAAATGATAAGAGTTCGTAATTGGCTAAACTGCTAAATTCATTGAGCTAGTAGATAGCATGGTAATAGTTAAATGCTAGCCTCATAATATAAATTAAAAGGTTAAAATTCAAATTTGACAGTTCTATATTACTTTTCGTGCATAAAAAGAAAAAGAAAGGAACCTTTTTAGCATAAAGAAGGTATAAAAAAAAAAAAAAAGAAATTTAATTTAATTTCGTAGTTGATCTCCAACTTTAAATTTTGTACCAGAAGTCCATGAATTGAAATCTGTAGATTCCTCCCAACCTTGGCTTCTTCCAACAAAATGTTGAGCTGCCAATGCTTTATTTACAATTAAACCAACAAAAGCCAAAAGAGAATTATATATTCCATTGTCACTAATCTCTTAATTACTTCATTCACTTCCTCTATTGCTTGTTGGAAAAATTCCCTATCATTGCATTGTATATATAGTAATACAAAATACCTAACAAATTAAATTTATCCCTTCTGCCCCCATCATTACTTCTATAATTCCCAATCTATTCATTGATAAGGTTTAATTTCACAACATGAACATGTCAATAACTCTATAAATATACCATATTGTCCTTTGGTAATTAACCAACATAAATGTTTATATATGGTGTTGAAAGTAAAATACAAATTTAGTGTTTGGATTGCCTTAAAGCAAAATCTAGTTGGTTAAAGATGACAAAGAAACAAGGTTTACTTTCAAACTGAGCTAGCTATATTAATTGGCATTGATGATCATGATAAGTGGTGGGCTTATCAAGAAAAGCTCAAATATTGTTTATAGAATACCTTTGACCCTGGCAATCTCCAAATAGACCAACAAGAGAGTTTGGTAACTTAGACTTACAAAAGGTTGAATTTTGGCACATTATAATACATTATATTAATATATGAATTTTGGCATATACTGAATCAACAGTTCAGAATTTGTGCTGACCAATTTAATTATTATGCAGCTAATTGCATAAGGCTATTTAATTATATATAATGACAAATTTATTATCAAATTAATAAACATTACTGCTGATTATTACTATTATTATTATTGTTGTTGTTGTTGTTGTTATTACATAAATAACTCCATCAATCCCTGAAAATTAATTTTAACTAATGTTGAAGCTTGAGAAATGAATAAATTTGGTTGTAGACAAGATCCCTGGCATTGAATCCCATAATGAAATCAGCATGAGCATAATCCTTAATGAACTGCACAGTGATCTTATCAACATCATGGAACTTGAAGTGGTCAAGTAACAGCTGAACATCTCGAACATCAGAAAGTGCATCTTGCCCTCCATAGCTAATGAAGATTGGAAAATCATTGGCAATTTTTGTTAGATCATAGATTGGAGGCTTTTCTTGTCCATAATGCTGCATATTATTAATCAAATTTCCATAGTCGAATTTTGCTATCACCCCATATCTAACAGCTGCAAGTACATTTTAAGATTATCAGTAATTTGTCATTTATATATATATATATATATATATATATATATATATTGGCTGGATTTGAAGACTATGATTAACTTACTTTGAGCTAAGTGCACCATGTTCTTTGTTGCTGTTGATTGAGGCTCGTTCTTCAAGAAGAGATCCACTGTTGAAGAATTGAGGCAGCAATTCTTGCCTTTAATCAGAACAAGTGAAGTATATAATTAGTAATTGTTGTAAATCGAATTAATAAATATTGTTTAAAAATTATAAATTTAAACATAATCAGAGAACTTAATTAGAAAAAAGAAATTGTATCAAAGTAATAAAGCTTTTTATTTATACCAGTAATGGCAGCTAATAAATCATAGCAGTTGACACCTGGGTAAGCACAAAGAGCCTTGAGAAATGCTGCTACTTCCTTCCTGTTAAAAAAATTAACAAAAAAAAAAAAAAATTAAATCTGTTGTAGTATTTATTAGTATCATGACTTAAAATCTTAAAAGGACTTTAAAAAGGATCTTTTTCTATTTTATGTATGAGAAATATTTTTCAATTGAGTGAAAGATTATTTATATTGTAGAGTAAAATTTTTATTTTAATATTATTTTTATTTGGACAATGATCCTTATTAATTTATAATTGACAGTGAATAATATTATAAATAAGAATATTATAAAAGATGTTATTTAGTTATTGTCTAATAGTTAATTGAGGAAGATATAGACTTAATGTTGTGTGGTGTATAATGAGTTTAAAAGTATATAAGTTGAGTACTTTTATGATAAGTAAAGATATTATGATAAAATATATAATTTTGTCAGTTTAAAAATTATAATATGTTTATATAATAAATTATCCCTCGAGTACGCTAATATTATTTGTACTATTATTTTTTTTTTATTAATATGTTTATAACTCTGAATTTTTATTAGCAGTACTAATTTCAATTATAACAGGATTTGAAGCTATAAGGAATTTAAAGTAATTACCCTTTAGGATTGAACTCTGCGTAGCCGAATAGCGTAGTGATCTACAAGAAATAGCAGAAAATTTTTTTATATATAAAGATTTGAGACCATAAATTAGCAAAAATTAATTAACTTAATAGAATATTAATTAATTACACACCTCACCAATTAAGGATTTAGCAGCAATAACACCAATAGCAGTGTTCATGTAGCTCAAGTAAGCAATTGGGCTCAATAATACAGCTGATTTTACCCTGTCTGCTAGTAATCCTTGTGAGAAGGATGCTAATCCAATCAAAGTTCCCTGCAAAAATTTAATTAAATACAGTAATTAATAACATACAACTTAATTGATTAATGAACAATTTAATTAATGAGAACTAATGATGATTAATTATGTTTACCTGGGAATGGGCAATGTAATGTATCTTCTGATTAGTGTGGACATACACATGATCAAAAACAGCTGGTAGATCATGGGCTACCAACTCATCCCATGACCAATTCCAAAATTCCTGTCATATAATAACAAATTAATAAACCTACTGTAATGGATTAACTTGGGTGTTTAAGTTAAAACAAGATTACCTAAACACTAACATGTTTGGAATTGTAAGTACATGCTTATGATAAATTTCAAGTTTTTATTGTAACCTATTTTGAGCTTATCATGTTATAAATATTGGAGTTAATATAGTAATAAAAGTGTCAATCTCAAAAGCTAGCTACTAAGTTATCGGAGGATTAAATTTTATATTAGCTCATTCAACATCTTATATTTAATCAATATAGAATTTACTCACACACTCGGTTCTTCATTATTATTCTTTATTAGTTTTCAATTCTCATATGGTTTCACAGGTTTGTCTGAATTTAATTAAGTTGAGAGAGAGAGAACCGGTTGATCGGACCCAAGACTGGAATGAAGCCTGCTAAATCTGGTGCCTCTGGTGTTAGCAATCCAAACATCGAAACCTTTATCAGCCAAAACCATTGGTAAATTTTGGTCTGGTGAATTCAAAAGCCATGCTGCTCCATCCTGCACCATATCAAAAATTAACAAATAAAATAAAATAATAATTTATAAAATGACAAAGAAGATTTGTCAACATCTATGTTACGAAACAAGAAATATGTGTATAGCATTTTCAATTTTTTCTTTTTATTAAAAAGAAAAACAGCAAAGATAGTCCAGAAGTAGACGAAATTAGCAGCTCATATGGTGAGGCTATGCTAATTGCTAAATGTAATATTGGACGATATCAAGCCCATGCTATTAATCCAGACAAATACAGAGTCGTGCATGGCTTGCATTTGTCCATTAAGTAGAAGAGTGGAGAAGGAGATCTATGAAATTTGTGCCTCCGTTATATTCAATATTATAATTTAATATAAATAAAAAAAAATTATAATAAAATTTTACGACTCCCCAATGCCTAATTTTAGATATTATTTCAGTTTTGAATTTTTCAACTAAAAATTTAAATGAACCCAAAATATTTTTTTTAACGAATAATATGTTCAAGACGAGTTATGAGTTCATTTTATATCAAAATATTGATTTTTAAATTCTATAATATTCTTATCTTATCAAATTTTAATCAACTCATTTTCAACTCTAAATTCAATTATTTAAATTTTTAATAATTGATTTTTTATTTTATTAAATTTAATTTCGATATTTCTAATTTATTTTATTTAAATTATATTACCTTATTTAATATTAGAATTTGGACGTATTTAAACCTCATTTTTATTATTTAGAGACATCTTTTATTTTAATAAAATTATAGTTATTTTAAAATGTTTGTGTTTATTTTGAAGTGTCGATGAAAATCTAATTTTAGTATTACCATTAGAAGTAAGAAATTAGAATCCTAAAAGAAATTAGAATCCTAAAATCATTCCCAACAACACTTTCTATTTTATTCTATATTATATTATTAATAATTAAACTTTTTGTTTTAATTTATCTTAAAAATTATACATATTTTAATAATATTTTTTATTTCACTCTCTATTTCATTATTTAATTAATAAAACTATAAATTTTTTATTATATAAAAAATTTTAAAAAAAAAATGAGAGAGAATGAGAAAAAAATATTAAAAAAAAAAAGCTATTTAGATATGCCATAAAGATAAAGTCTGGACAACTGATCAAATTTAGCAAAAAAAATATAAAATGATACTTCTATTCAAAGAATATAATTGTCACTTCCCTTAATTTAGCTTACTTTTAAAGAAACACATTAAAATTTCTTTGACTTTTTACCCTTTTCAGAAAAAAAATTCTAGTTATTAGTGAACAAGGGACCCTCCTGATCCACCCCCTTCTTCTTTTTTAAATTAAAAAAAAAAAAAAACACCCAGAGTGCAGCAGTGTACGCCAGGCGTCATGTACAAAGGAAAAGAAAGAAAAATAAATGAAATAAGAGTGGTTTTATATTTAGAAATTTAATTAATTTAAATAAAAAATATTAAGAAATTAATTATTATTTTTTAATTTGTATTATGTTTCTTTTTAAAATAAAGAGAATAATAAATATTCTTTCCTTATTATTAAAAATAATTTTTAATAATATTATTTTATTTTTAATAGTTAATATCCTTTTAATAACAGAATCTTTATAGAATTAAGATAAGCCAGGATTATCTGGATTAAAAAAAATTTATTTAGTTTATTTAAATATAATTTTTACCCACTCAAAATTAATTAAAAATATTATTAGAGTATAAAAAAAATTTATTTGATTTATTTAAGCCTAAATTTCTAAACAAGACTAATTTTGGACTTATCTAACATTTATTTTCTGATTTTATCCATGTATTATTTTTATCCCTTAAATTTTCAAATAAAAAATATTTATTAATTATTTTATTTCTTTTTTTGTTTCATAAATTAAAAATTATCTTTTCATTCTGCATGTAAAAAAATTTAAAAAAAAAATTTAAATAAATCTAATTCATCACGTAAAATTATAAATCATCTAATAGCATAGATTAGCATAAACAGCCAAGCCATTAAGGGAAAAAAGGATTTTTAAGCATAATTTCTTATTTTTTTTTAATTAATAATTATAATTTATTTAAGATAAATTTTGTTAAATAAAAAATTATATGAATGCAATTATAAAGTATATTACTATTAAAATTACATATTATGCATTGATGGAGTTTATAATTCCTAACCTCATAAAATATCAAAATAAGAGTCAAGTAAGTGAGGTAAACAATAATCAAGAGGGATCAAGACAAAGTTGGGTAATATCCCATTATGTGTTAAATATTTTCCATATTTTCTTTTACATTTTCAGACCTTCAAAGTCTATGGCGGCAAAATTTGCCACCTTTTGGCATCCATGGAGTGATTCAAGAACCCAAATAAATTTTGACTTTTAAAAAAAAAATCTCATTAATTTACTTAGATTTATTTAATTTCATTTTTCACGAAGTTTAAAGTGTTTTATTTTCTTATTTGTTATTGAAATATAACAAAATCAAGATGATTCTAATACTATCAAATTAAAAATTTATTCATGTGTACTTTTTTTTTTTACTATTTTTTTAATTAATTTTTTTTCTTTTATTTAATAGAATTAAGATGAGATGATTTTGTTATTGTTAAATTAAAACTCACTGGTGTTTAAAGTACATACCACAAGAACCCCATGCTGCATTAAAACAGGTGGTCTATTAGTACTTGGGCTTCCAAGACGACCTTCTGGTATTCTTTGCACGCTGAGTATATATCCATCTTTGGTTCTCACCTGAAAACGCCATGAAAATTGTTTCAGTTATTTAAATTATCGTTGCTAATTAAACAAGAATGATATAAACAACTTTTAATACAGTTTTATTGGCAAAAGTGAATAATAATTAGAGTTGGATTGGATGGTTAATTGGTGGTGATACGTACTTGAAACTCTTGGCATTTGTAACCATAAATTCTGACCGAAGTAGCACATATACCATTAGGAAAGGGATCCTCGACAATGGTAGTGGTGGTGGAGGATAGGCCTGAAACGCCACGGGAAGCATAGGCTTGATGATGAGCCATAACAATCAAGAAAATAACACAAAAGAAGAAGCCATGTAGAGGCGCCATAGTTACTTTGGGCTCTATTGATGATGCGTAGAGTGGAGGGTGTAGGAGGTGAATTGGTCAGTTTATATAGTAAGACTGTAAGAGTGTTTAAAGAAAAATATTTGTTTCTCTATCTGTTTTCATGGGTATAACTTACTAATTGTTGTTGCTGGCCCAACATAGTTATTTATCTATGGGAATATTACACAAATATTTTATTTTTTTATTTTTTTTTAATTTTACGATTATTTTTTTTTTATTGTTTTTTGATATATATATATATATATATATATATATATATATATTTACTATATGTCATATTTTAAAAAAAATATTTTTAGATATGCAGTATTTTTAAAAAAATATTTTTAGGTATATAATATTTTTGAAAAAATAAATTTAATATTTTTTTTTTTTGATATTTTAAAAAAAATCCCTTTATTTATTTATATTTTTTCTTTCATGGGTTTTCTTGACCCCAAATGAGAACCTTTTGACGTTATAATACCCAAATGGGAAGGAAAGGTGTGTAGGACCCGACATAGTTATTTATTTATTTATATTTATGCTTCTTATCTATCTAATTGCGAAAGCTAAATCGGACTTGGGTGTGTTGGATTCTAGAATTTGTGATCTGAATTTTGAGGCCGTTAATGTTGACATGTGCTCTTATACTAATTACTTGTAGAGATGGCAATGGTCAAGTATGAAATGGATTTTATAATATTTGAATTCCATACATTTAAAAATAAAAATATTAGCTTATTATTTATTTTATTTTAGTTCAAGCGTTATTATATTAGAACAAATTGTACCGATTAAATAATATTTATTTTTTATTTTAAAAAAAAATATTTTAATTATTATTTCTTATTTGCATTTTGTATTTTTTTTATATTTATATAATATAATTTATATTTTATATAAAAAATAACTATAAATTAATATATATATTTATAATCGAATCGGTTTCAAAATAAATTTTATTATTATTTTTACACTTATCTAATCCGAATCTAACTAGAGTTAAAATAAAAAATAAAAAAATTTACCCTATTTATTAAACGAAGTGGATAATACATGCCTCATTTTTATTCTACACATAAAAAAGCAAATAAGGAAAAAATTGGATTGATGGAGTGTTGTTAGGCTTTTGATCATGATGATCAATGATCATCATCACCATTGCTGTGGGTATTAAGCAAGTCGCAATACAATACAAAATGATTCATGTACGAATCAAAATGTATATACATTATATATGGTAATATATATATGTATATAGAAGCATGTTTTTGTTTTAATCTTCTTCTCTAAATTGCTGGCTACGACGACATAATTAGAAAATATATGATTAGGAATATATATGAAATTTGAATGATAATCTCATTTCATTTTGCCCACAAAATTAAGTTTTTGATTATTTTTAAAAAAATTCAAAACTTATAATTGCATCCCAATTTAAAACTTTTAGCATTAGGAATACATTATTATTGTATTTCTTTTTTTATTATCCTTACCAATGTTTCAAAAAATATTATCACGGTGTTTATCGCTTCTGATAACTTACTTATTTGGTTATAGCTAGATTGAATTCATTTAATTCATAACTTATTATCGATTATTTTATCTGCAACTTAATTAAAACATCACTATTAATAATATGAAAATTTTTTAGGTAAATATAATAATATATATAATATGAAGAAATTAGTCTACTTATTAGTTTCAGGTTTGATTCTTTCAATCCATAATTTTATTGTATATGATGTTTCAAATTGTTTCTTGCTTAAATCAAATGATGCAAGTTGAGATAAAATAAAAAATAAAAAAAAATTGATTGGTGTTTGTATTTTTCAACCGCACTCAATGCTCGGTGGTCAGGGCATTTATACAAGAAGAAATTTGACATCTTATAATGTTTAATTAGACAGTATTGATCAGTGTTTTCATATTCAAGTCGATTCAGTCGATTGAACTGAGTTAATCAATCCAGTTTGACAGTCTGGACACTTTACTCAAATAAAAAAAAAAATACAATTTCTAAAGCTAAAAAGCGAAAAAGAATAAGGGAATGGAATGTCAGAAAGAAAGGATCAAAGATATTGCTTCTTCTTCTTCTATTGTTGCCAAATAAAGGAGTGAGAGGCAATTTCAGATGCGTTAAGCTTCAAAATTTGATAAGATCTTGGGCTGCAATCGTGCTAATCCGAGTTAATTTATACTTAATTTTTATAAGCTTTAAATTAAGTAAAAAATTATATTTAAATTTAATTTATTTAATTATAAAACGATCTCAAATCTGCTCATAAAAAAATATTTATGAATTATAATTAAATTTAAATTATTAATAAATTATAATTAAATTGAAATCGAGTTCAAATTGAATTTATTTTAAAACTCATTTATAACTAAATATTTATTTCTAATAAAATAATTATAGCAAAACATACTTAAAACTAACATAAAAATAAAAGTATCTAATTAATATAAAAAAATTTAATTATAAAATTGAGTATTACATATATTTTAAAAATGTTATGTAACAACTGACATTTTTAATTATTTTAAAATTTTATTTTTAAAGAGTTTGATTTTTTAAGAAAAAATATATTATTTAAATTATTATTTTAAATTTAATTAGTTATAAGAAATTCTATTATTATTTTAAGGAGGAGGAGGATGATGATGATGATAAAAGTAAACAAATAAAATATATATATATATGCGTTTACCGTGGTGGAGACTCGAACCTGGGATTACTGGCTGGATGGGCAAGGTTTCTGGCATTTATTTTACTCAATTTATATATATTATTATTGATTGATAAGGGTTATACATATACACATTTTTTAGCACATCTGATTGGTTAGGGGAAAAAAAAGCGCGGACTGAAGCTCCTACGACACCGTCACCTTTCAGGGTTTGTTCCAACCGACTCTGGTGGTTTTTTCGGCGAAATTAGTGGCGTTGGAACCGTCTCGGTGAGAGCTTCCCGTGGATATCTATTTCACCTCTTGAAAGCCACCGAAAGCTTAGACCGAAAAACATGAAAACTAACATTATTGGGCTTCTTTTCCAGCCACCAGTGGCGAGTGGTGGTGAGTGGGGAGCATTTTCGGGCTCCTAACAACAAGATGATACTGATGGCACTCTTCGCAACCTCTGGGATAGCCGGTAGTAGCTCCGGCGGCGACACATGGGGCCCAGTCACCAGCAACTCCATTTTGACTCCCCGACTGGTTTTTCGACCCTAGATTGGATGAAATCTGCGTGGTTAATCCCGAAACCATCATTTTTCACTTTAGTGATAATTTTCAAATCGATTTATGTTGTAATTCTAAAATTTAATTTGTGAATTAATATATTTATAAACTTTTATAAAATTGTTTTAAATAAGTACTATATTTAAATTGAGTTTAATTGATTATATAATTTATTTTTCAATATATATATGTGTACGTATATATTATTGACAAATTGAATAATTTAAGTTAGTTTTACAATGTATAATAATAAAAATAATTTTGAAAAAAAATAATGTGTTTGTTCAATACATAAATTATTAAGTTGAAAGATTTATTTAAATATAATTGATTTATTATTGTTGGATTGAATTTAGGAATAAATATTGATAGTATTGAACTATAGATTATGCTGAGAGTTACGTATATTTGATTCTTCTTTTATAGAATATCTAATTATAAGAATATATGTAGGCAGCTTTCGGATGCGGTCTAATATTTAGGATAAAAATAATTATATATATTGATGAAAATTAGGAGCATGTATTAGGTTAATAATAATAAAAAAAAAAAATAATCTACGAGTTATTCTCAAACCGATTGCGAGTTTATTTACGGGTTTATAATCAAACTGCTCATAAAGTTAATGGAGTCATAGTCGATTCGTTTATTTATTAAATTTTAAAGTAAATTTTAAATTTAATTCATTTATAAAATAAATTGGATGTAAATAAAATTTTATCAAGCGGAATACCTAATCGTTTACCAACAGTTCTAACTCATTGGCACCGTTAATTAGATCATTTGGTTAATTGCATTAGAGCTTTCTCAGTACTGTGAGTGAAGAGAAGGTTGATTTGGGTATTTGTAGGAGATGGAGGGTTATTCTAGTACTTTCCAATCTCTGGTTTACCTAGATAAGCCTAGTGGGCGAATATTCTAGACTTAGGAGATTTTTACAGACTTTTAATTTAATAGATAAAAAGGAAAAATCATAGAAATAAGCAAAAAAGGACAAAAAATGTCATTTATACGGTAAGAAAAGATTATTTGTATAAATACTTATACGTTCTTAGAATATAATATTTATACTTTATATATATATATACCAATTACAAACCTAAAACTCTCCCAGAATAAAAAAAAAAATTCCTCCATAAAATGCAAATCCATCACTGCCACATTGGTTTCAGAAACGATTTTGAAACTAAAATTGATCATTAAATGGAAAAAAGACAAAGTTAATATGTTTGTTTCATTTTCTCAAAATAGATTTCAATTATAATCGATAAATTTTTCTGTGATTTGATCAGTTTTGAATTAAAATTGTTGAATTGATACCATTACAAGAATTTATAGCAGTTTAAAGGATTTTTAGTTAATTTTCGAAAATTAAATATAAAAACTAGAGGTTAAAAAAAACCCAAAAAAATGGTGTAAAAATGGTATACTTCCTAAGAAAATATAAACACAATGACATATATTATAACAAAAATTGGTATACGTTTCATATCATGTTGAATTTATTAAAAATCTAGTTTATGTTACAAATATGTCATTTATGTTTTAGAAAATTTTAAAATACAGTCATAATTTTTTTTATTAATATACAATAAAAAGTATATATAATTTAAAAAATGATATATATTAAGTATACATTTAGTATCTTATAATCAAAATTTCAATCTATTTAACTTTTTTTAATTTTAAAATTCAATATTTTTTAAATATATAAAAAAATAAAAAAAAATATCAAAAATTAAAATATATAAACATATATCAAAAAAATAAAAAAATATACAGAACATTAACCACAAAAGAAACGTTAAAGCTAACTTTCGATTTCTATATATATGGTTTTTCAAGGATAATTTTCCTCCTTTTTAAACTCTTCTCAATATTTTCCTTCACTTTAGTACAAGGAGAAAAGGAGAATCTCTTTTTAAATTTTTTTTTTATCTAATTTTATCTTTTTAAAACTAATTCATTTTATCTTATAACTTATTTACACTTCTTAAAATAGATTTCACTTCTTAAAATATATTTTTTTAACTATTTCACTCTAATCACTATAAAAAAACTTTTTTAAAATTAGAGCCTTTAATTTTCTTAAATTCGAGGGATTGATTTTATTATTTTTTATACAAAAAAAAAAATTATAGAAGATGAAGAATATGGAAAAAAATCTTTTAAATTATTGAATGCATATTTAAAGTTGTGCCCCAAATTAAAAGAATAAACTAAAATTCATAGAGAAAAGAAAATGAAAGAAAAAAAAAAAGAAAAAAATGAAGAAAATTGAAAAAAAAAAAAGGGTAATCAAATTTGTACGGAAGAAAAAAAGGTACAAATGAAATACCCGTAGATAAAAGTGTATAAAAATAAAACCCGCCATATAAAAGAAATAACCAAAAAAAAAAAGGTAAAACATGTAATTTCCTCATAAAAAACCTAAAATACCCATTAAAACATGTATTGGTTGCCAAAATATTGGTAGAGGTGAAAACTAATGGACCAATACAAAAAATTCTAAATATTTCAATTTGATCATCACAAATTAAAACTAGAATGCCAATCCTTTGAGCCCGACACTCATCTTGGCTTTTTTTTTTTTTTTTCATTATATTATTATATTATCTTTGCAAATAAAAAATTAATAGTAATAAATAACTCATAAAATATATATTATTAATTTAATTACTTCTTATTTCATCTTAATTAAACATCTTAACACGTGATCATTTGCTTTTACTAAGTTAAAACTGGCCAAGTTTGAAAAATTATCATAAGAAAATCGATAAATATTGATAAAATTTATTAACAAATTAAATTTCATATTTACTAGATTTATTAACCGAAATTATTTTATTAGTATTTATTAATGGAATATTAACATAATAAAGAAAAAAATTATTCATAAATACCAACAGAATATCAACAAAAATTTATCGACGAAAAAGTTTTGTTGGTAATATTGAGTATGAAAAATTGACATCCTACTTTGCGACTAAATATTAATAAAATAGCGATAAAAATATTTACTGACAAAATTATTTTGTCGGTAATATTTAAGACGTAAAACTTTCTAATATAAATTAAAAAATTTTAAAAAGTGTCAAAATAAAAAATTTACTGATGAATGAAATTACATCGCTAAATTGCAAATTTCTTGTAATGAATTATAATATTGATAAATAGAAATTATATATAATTTATCACCAAAAAAATATTCAGGCTTAATTTAGGTTCAAATTTCTCAAACATCTTGTAATATTTAATTAGACAGTATTGATAATAGCGATTATATTATATAGAATTCATCCACTACAAGAAAATTAACTTAAATACAAATTAGCAATGGATCAAATCCGTTAATAAAAGTGGCGTGATTAGATATTAGTAACAGATTTTGAATTCATTATTAAATCTATGACATTGTTGTCACTAATTTGAATACCCATATGAAGATCAAATTAGAATCCACCAAGTAGTTGCTAAATCTGTTACTAATTTCGTTTTTAATAATAATATTTTTGTTGCTAATTCATTAATATGTTACTAATTCAATTACTAAATCAGTTACAAAATCTGTTGCTAAATTTGTTATTAAATCCATTACTAATCCGTCATAAAAATAATTTTGGATTTGAAATTCGTTACAAAAATTGTTATTATTGCCGTTACCAAATTGGCTTGATAACCAATCTGTTAATAAAGACCTTCTAAATGCGTTCCTGAATCCATTGCTAATTATAAACTTGTGAATATCATAAACCTATAAAATGGAGAATGAAGCATTTTATATAATATCATTATTTTTTTTTTTTAATATTGGAAAGAGAAAATTGATATTAAATCTATTATTTTAAAAAATATATACTTATCATTAGACTATGATTCGGTTCGGTGTGCTTATATAATAGTATTTAATAATTAAAACAATAATAAAATATAAAATTGTGCTTTTATCATAAATATATAAAAATCACATTACCGTTTTATAATTAATAAAAAGGCTAATTATTATTTTTTTTCATAAAATGATAAAATACATTAAACCCTTCATGATATTTCAAAAATATATTAATTCTCTCATAATAAATATCATAATATACTATTAGATATTTTCATCCAATTTTATCGTTAATCAACCCTAAAATGATCAATAAATATAGTAAAATAACAGAAATGTCCTTATATTTTATTTTTAATTATTTACATTCTATTTTTGCTTTAAAAAATATTTTTTAGGGTTAAAAATTATATTTTCATATTTTTTTGATAAATTTGAAAATAAAAATAACAAATATTTTTTTAAAAAATATTTTTATTTTTTATTTTCAAATTTATCAAAAATATGAAAATAAATTTTTTATCTGAATTAAAAAATTTAAGAAGAAATAATTTAATTTCCTCTTTTTTTTAAAAATAAAAAATAACAAATAATTTTTTTTTAAATATTTTTGTTTATTTTTTATTTTTAAATTTGTCAAAAAATATAAAAATAAATTTTTTAACCCTAAAAATATTTTTTTAAATAAAAATAGAATTTAATTAATTAAAAATAAAAAATAAGAATATTTTTATTTTTTTTACATTGTTAATATTTTAGGTTGACTAACGGTAAATTTTTTACGAAATAGTATCTCTGGACAATTGTCAAGAAAATTAATATATTTTTAAAAGATAAAAAAATTTAATTTATTAAATTATTTTACACTGGTAGAAATACTAATTAGCCCTCAACAACAATTGTGTTGTATTTCCAAAACAAGCTACGCATACATAAGAAAACAAATCTAGTCTCGACTATGATAATTTGAGTCTACAGTGGCGTCTTCAGGAGGCTGTGCAATTGTAGCAGGCGGAACAGGCAGACCACTGATCAGAGCTGCAATTTGGCTCTGAACTCGATGTTCCATCTCCTCCTTCAGCTCCTTTACATGTTCGTTCACTTATGGTTGCCCCGTCTATCGAACTCTCGTTTGGGGGGCGAGATGTCGAAGAGGAGCTAGTGGCTGAGTGGTGGTAGAAATTGAATTGCATTTTTTACATATGATTTATTCCAAACGATACCTAACAGTGTGCTAAATCACTTCAACATTGACTCAGTTTTTTATTCATGGAGAAAATAGTTAAATTTAATAATGAAGTCTGTCCTGATTTGCAATCTTTTTGGAGCTCTATATTCTCACACAATCAGTAGACCCCATTTATGAAACCCACATTAGAGGCCAAAGGTAAGTGCAAGTCTGCTACAGCTAATTTCTTGCAAAATTGACTATTTGTCCATTTCTATTCCTTCCTTGCATATTGTGAAGCAAGAAGAAATATCAGTTGGTCCCCAATAGTTGGGCACATGCTTATGCCTAGAGATTGGCCCATTTTGCTTTGAGTTGTTATGGCTCATGTCCTAGATAACGAAGTTGCAGTTTTGGTTGGTTCTCCAATGGATATTTTGATGCTCATTAGTCATGTTGTATTTGGACTTCTGTTTTCTGCTACAGCTGAGGAATTTATTTTTGTTTTTGCAGCTATATATATAGTAGAAATGAGAAAATATGAACTATGAAGAAAATTATCCATAATTTATATTAAAAAAAAAACAACATATGCTCACAAGATACAAATTTCTTTATAAATTATATAGAAGTTGTAACAGACGACATCATTACAAGGGCAATTTAATGTTCTCTTATTGCAGGAAAATTCTCTCTAGAATCAAATTCCCTCTAAAACTAAAGAAAATCTATGATACTTCAGGATTCTTCAGGATATAACTTATCCACCATTTGTTGCTTTTATATTTGCCGTTGCTCCAAAAAAAGCAAAGTTCCCTTTTACTTGCATAATCTGATCATAATGAAGCAACTTATGACCTCAGGAGTGTTTGAGATCCTAGCATTTTCCATATACATTGCCTTGCAGATAACAGAAACTATGCTTCATCATTTACAGCTATAGCCGGACTCATCTTCTTTTTCCTCTCACTAAAACTACGGCAAGAAATCAAGCTTGGGAGGCAGCATTGAGAGGATTTAATTGATTTCTCCCTCTCAAATAAGGTCTCTCCATTAGCAGTCCTTTCACTACTGCAGACACTATTAAGTCCAGAGACATAAGGGGTACCAGAGGCAGATGTGGGAAGAACATCGAGAATGGTTGTCTTCACTTCTACTTTGCCATTGGGAATATTCTGATTGCCTGAGGTATGATGATTGTCAGCATCTTGTTCTTCCCTCAAACTCTCTCGGAAAAGTTCAGATAGTTTCTTCTTCCCTGTTGGGGATGGTTTGGGTGTGGAACCAGGAAGTCTATCCTCCAAAATGGTATTTTTTATTTTAGGGGTCCCCATGCCAAAGCTGTGATGCACTGGGGTATTGCCACGAGATGGGGTAAATTCTGCACAAGGAAGAGAGAAATCATGGAATTAACATAAGTCAGCATTTCTGCATGCATTAACATCTCTCATGCGCATTAACATGGAAACTAAAAATAACACCATTGGTAGTATAGACAATGGCAACGCATGCTGGAACCGACTAGTCAGCATGATATAATCAAATTCATGATTGGTCACATTCTAGAGTCTATATAATGTCATATTGCATAGACTAGCCATGTAACTTGGGAGTAAGCCACTATTAATTTAGTTCAAAGTTCAATATATTGCAGTAATGTACAATATATTGCAGTAATGTTTTGAGAGAAACCACCAAAGGAGAACTGTAATAAGCTTCCAGGAAAATAAAACTTTTTCTTACCACCATTAACACTGAAGAAATCATCTTCACAATCTGAGTCTAACCAAGGTTGGGAATCAAAAAAGGCTTCATCTTTGCTGCCTGCAAAAAGTAAGCAAAGCATATATAAGCTTAAGGCCTCAACTAAGCACAAAAAGTAGCTGAAGCAGAATTTGAAACAACAGTAAATTTAATCATTCTTGATTATGTGGCTTAATTTGTAAAATAGTCATTTCATTAATTTGCCAAGTTATTCAAGAAAATCTGACATTCACCTCTCATTTATGTCAGATCCTCATAGAAGACAAAGAAAAAAAATGAAATTATGTGTGAATCAGCATTCAATGTCATTGTCAGACCCCCAATGGATTGGGAAGATACATCACAAACAGCTACAGTAATCAGCTATAATTTACATCTTAATCTTTGCTGATGTTGTTGTTCAGTTTCTTCACAGTATTCCCAAAAATCTTGTAAATTATAAATATCAATTAATAGTGACATTCTTAACAAAGTAAACAAATGAAAACCACATTTCAATCCATTCCTAAATTGTGGACCATATCTCCCTCGGTATTCTTTAAGAATGGTTAACATTTGCAACACGACACATGATCATCAATGTGGCAATAACTAATGGCCCCACATAGGTGCATACTTTTAAAAGGCAAGGAAAATTTTCACAAATCAGTCTCAAATATTAGTTATAATAAGTAGGTTGTAGAGAGTAAAGGTTACAAATTTAGATGACTTATATAGCAATGTGGTGTTCTGCTAAAGAATCCGAAGTTAATACATTGCCAGATTCAAGCAAAAACACACCACTCTGCATAACCTCTTGGTATAACCAGTTTGGGAAAAACATAATCTTCACAGCTAAGAGCCTGGGTTTTATCTTCCACGCTGTATAGTTCCTATTCCTATTCTTGCATAAGCTGCAGAACAACAGCATAGACTCTTCAATCAGAAAATTTTAATCAAATGAAAATTAAGAAAAGGTGTTCCAATGCACACGACTCTTTGCTTTGCAAGGTCCATGGAGATTTTTCTATTGTACTAATTCCGTCAAGGGAATTTTTATTTCCATTAATAAAAATCCTTGCAATTTCATAAGCAACCTTATCCACACCTCATGTCTTCCATCTTCCAATATTAGGCTAATAATTAGTTCTATCTTATAACTAAGAAAAAGAAAATCAATCAACGTCATTAAAAAGAATCAATAATTAAAACCAAAAAAAAAAATCAATAGTAAAATTCAATCAACAGTACAGTAGAAGGATGCTGAAAAGTTCCCTAAAATGGTGTAAAAAAAACATTAGGAGATTATTTATGAAAAAATATTTAAAAAAAAAAACAAAAACTAATTTGTCCAAAGAAAAGCAAATCATCAGAATTAATACAAAAACCACACCAATAACATGTCCAAAATCCATTCATTAAGAAGAATAAACAGCACCAAATATTACTTTTAACAAAAAAAAAATCTCTAATTTATTATTAAAATATTTTCTTGGTATCTTCAAGCAAGCATATGGACATACATCTAAAGCAACTCCAACAAACCCCATCACCACCACTCCACCACCCATCCAGATCGCACATAAAAGAAAAAAAACAAACAAAAACAAAAAAGCCAAAGACTTTATACTATATAATAAGATTAAAAAAGGAAAAAAAAAACACTTATTTCATTGTTTTAATCATTTAAGCAACAAAACCAAACGAAAAGAAGATTAAGATCATACCATAATCCTCAAAAGTCTTTATTGAAGGGCGGTCACCATTGACCTGTTTATCTTTGATAGGTGATTCTGGAATTACAAGATTGTCCGCTTTAGACCCAAAAGGCACTCCTAATTTCATGGCTGACTCTGGCGTGCCTTTGTGGACTGAAACGCAAGAACCCATTTTCTTTCTCCGTCTAAAGAAACAGCACAACTACAAAAACCACTAGTCTGACCATCACAGATATTGAGAAAAGAAACTGAAACAGTTTTTACTTCTCCAATAGACACACAGAGAGAGAAAAAAAATAACAGAAGGGATGCGTTTCTTTATTTTTTGGCGTTGTTGTAAAGGAGTGGAAACAAGAAATGAAGAAAATGGGTTAAAACTTAAAATAAAGGAAAAGAAAAAGAAAATAAAATCTGAAGAGAGAGAGAGAGAGTGAGAGAGATTGGCCTTGAAAGGAATGTTTATAGTCTAAGTGTATGTATATATAATGTAAATACACAAGTGTATAAGAGCTGCAAAATGTTAAAATGGGTCCTACAGATTTTCTACCTCTGAACTGAGTCATGAGTGTGAGTCAGCGATTTTCTTTTTCTTTCTGAGGACCGAGTTGTGGGAAAGAGAAAAGGGATTGGCTTTTTTATTGATTGACTGCCTCATTGGGTCTGTGCTTCCATGTGCCCTGTGTTTTTTCTTGCTTTTATTTCATGGATTTTT
Organism: Aleurites moluccanus; assembly: GCA_948193065.1. Classification (NCBI taxonomy): domain Eukaryota; kingdom Viridiplantae; phylum Streptophyta; class Magnoliopsida; order Malpighiales; family Euphorbiaceae; genus Aleurites; species Aleurites moluccanus. The sequence goes on from CANXYC010129217.1 coordinate 19,976, forward strand.
TATTTTATTTTTTTATTATTATTATTTGTGTGTGTGTTTTTTTTATTGTTATTTATTTGGGATATTTATGTGTGTTAGTAATCAAATCACATTAAAGTTATTATTATAATATAAAAAGGTAAATTATTTCATAGATTGGTAAGTGTATAGTATAATATATTTTAATGTATTTGATATACTTAATAATTTTTTAACATAAAATGATTAATGATAAATTTATTATATTAATCAATTTTTTATTTTTTATTCGAATTATAATTATACTAAATATAATAATTATAATTTAAATTCAATATCAACAATTGATTATATTGGAGTAATTTAGATTTTATATTTTATATTTTTTTTATTCGTCATATTATTTATGAAAAAAATATTAACTGATAAAATATTTTAAAAAAATAAGTAATAACATATAAAAAAATATGAAATAGAAAATGAGATAAATAAAATGATAGAAAATTTGTATTGAATTTTTTGGGTAAGGGACATTAATTTATAAAGATAATTGAAAGATTTGATTACAAGTGGAATTTAGAAACTCTAGACTCCATGTAAAGATGATTTATCAGCTTTAATTCAGGGCTTAGTGTCTCTTGGTTTAGTTTTAAATCCTCATATCCCTTTTTATGGCAAGTTGTTAGTTTCCCCCTTTTCATTGTTGTTTACACTTTCCTTGTGTTTCCTCTTTTCAAGAACTCATAACACCTACTAAAGCAAATAAATTTTAAAAATGGATTCATTTTCCTTAAGACCTTCATAATCGTACTTTTTAATCATTGTCTCATCATCTTATTGAGTTTATCAACGTAACTGTTTACTAATAAATTTACTTTCTATTAATTGGAAAAAAAGTATTTATTTTAGTAAAAAAAATATAACAGATTTGATTTTTTTTTTTAAACGACATCTTTATTATTTAAATTTTTTAAAATATATTATATTAATGTTTATTTTTTTTTATTTGAAGAGTTTTTAACTTTTAAAAATAATTTTTTACCACTTAAGTGATAATTTATAATTTTAAAATTATTAAAGTTGAATAAAAAATGAAAAAAAATTTATGAGTTGTTGAATACTATAATAATATTTTAAATGGAGTTGAAGAATTGCAAATTAAGAGAGTTTAGAGTAATAAATCACTATTTTGAAGATCGAAAAATGACTAAAAATATTTATATAAGATTATTTTAAAAATTGAGACACTATTCAGATAAAAAAAATTATTCAGACATAAAAATAACTGATTTTAAAAAATTTAAATATCAATAATATAATTTTTTTATTTTTTATATCATAAAAATAAATAAATTATATTTTAAATAAATATGATTATAACCAAGACTCGAATTTCAGATCTCACAATTTTAAATAATTTTTATATCATTTATCTAATAATAATAAATAAAGTATATTAAAAAAAAAGACTTGTAGGTGGTGAAGTGATTTGTGGAACGTTGGTTTTAATCATCACTAGCCATTTCAACAACATTATTTTCAGCATAACAAGCTTGACCTTCAATTTTGCACATTGTGAATTGAACAAGAGTTATCCATGTGGAAATTGTGTATAATCCAAGTGTTCAACACATAATATAATAAACAAATTCCCACTAATTGTAAATGATTGATTGGTTTGAGTCCAATCCCTAACTTTGAATCTCATACTACTTTTTATCAACTTTGGAAAAGAAAATTTTCAGTATTAAGTTTCATAATTTCTTATGAAAAGAAAATTAAATTCTAAATTGTACATTCTTTATGCCTTTGCACTTTGGCCACCTTTCAAGAATAGAATTTGCATTCAAGTTGCTTGCTCTGCTTACCCACCTTAACCACCTAGTTAGTGGTGGTGAGCTTACATTGATTAATAAATTCACATAAATAATATAATTATAATACTCGAATATCTGTCTTGTAATATAAAATAATATAAATATAAATTTTGTGTAAAAAAAAAAAAAAAAGAAATGTACTACTTGTATGTATAAGTACAAATTATGCTTGATAAAGTTAAAACAAATTGTAATGCCCAGTCACTTTGATAATGTTCCACTAATCTCTGTTCCATTTAAGACAATTTGGGAAATGGAGTATTCAAGTTGTGAATATCAATTGGGTGTAGCTGAAAATGATATGTATAAAGTATAATCAATAGTTAATAATTTATTATAATGTTATTTTAATGGGAAACCTTTTCTAAATAAATAAATATAGTGTTGAATTATAGTTTAAGTTTGGGACTTGATTAATAATTTATCTGTCCCATAATAAACGTTATGATTTTATTTTTAACATATTCTAATTTAATTATTTTATTTCTTAAATCAAATTATTTTTTATCTTAACATTATAATAATATTCTTATTAAAAAATTATTAAAAATAGAGATAATAATTAAAAGAAATAGAATTTGAGTCTATTAGGAAAGTGAAAGTAAATTAAAAAAATTAAAATACATAATTTTTTTTTAATAATTATATATTTTTCAATTAGAATATTTATTCGATACGGAGAGAGTAACTATTTTATCTATAAATAACTAATTATCTACTATATAGTTTTTATATCTTTTTTCTTTTTCTTTTAAATAGTTATTTTCATTTATATTAGTTTAATAGTATTATGTTATTCTCTTCATTTTTTTAATAAATTTCGTTTAAAGTTTTTCACATGTATTGATAGTAGAAAAAAAGTTATTTATCAAAATATCATTATTATTGATAATAAAAAAAATATTTATCAAAATATCATTATTATTAAAAGAATTAAATCTTTGTAATTATTAAAAGAAAACAATAAATTTAAAGATTAAAATTGAAAAAAAAAATATTAATATGACGTTGATTTTTTAAAAATGACACTTATTTTAAAAAATTATGTAAAATCATATTTGATAAAAATGAAGAGGTAGGTCTTATGTTAAATGTAGTTTGAATTTTTTGTCTTCTTGTATGTGTCATCTTTTATTTTATATTATTGTTTATATGTTATAATATTTATGAAAAATATTAATTATTAAAATATATTAAAAAAATAAATGATTTAACATATAAAAAAAATACGTGAAAGGAGATGAAATTCATAAAGAAATAAAGAATATGAATTGTAGCATATGATTCCATTAATTATTGTTGGTCGAACCTCCAAACTAGTGTCATTATTAATGTGTATCCTAATTTCCAAGGCAATATATATATA
>CANXYC010129224.1:0-62299 GCA_948193065.1 Aleurites moluccanus
CCCCCCCCCCCCCCCCCCCCCCCCCCCCCCCCCCCCCCCCCCCCCCCCCCCCCCCCCCCGGCGCCCCGTGTTTAAAGGGTTTAAAGGGTGGCTGATTATTCAAATTGGAAATCAAGAAAAGGAAAAGAAGAAATATTTTCCATCAAACCTTCCAAATCCCATTCTCCCAATCTTGAGTTTTCTCCAGCTCCTTGCAATTGATTTTCAAATCCAAACATGTCGTCTACTTTGAAGCTCTGATGATGATGTTGATGATCAGTGTTATTGAAGCAAATATTATCATTATTGTTATTATTTAAGTGGTTGTTATTGCTTTTCATGCTAATAATGCTGTTATTAGTTACAGCACTATTATTATTACTTTGATTCTTCTTGTTCTTATTGCGTAAGCATCCGTTGTGACCATCACAATGCTTTGTTTTTGTTAAACAGTCAGATTCTTCTTTTTTATACCAATTCTGAGTGGATTGTTTCTCTTCGAAACTTCTACTGCTCTCTAATGGAGGTAGATAAAGATGATCCCTTCCTGACCCCATTATTTTATTATGATCATCACTTTCTAAATTAATATTACCATAATCACCATATAATAATAATCCATCTCCTCCCATACCCACCTGTGTTAAGCATGTAGGCATGTCAAATAAACCGGCTGCTGCTGCTGTTGCTCCGGTCAAGTCAAACCAGTTATTATTAAGAACTGAGAAAGGATCAAACTGGTTGTTTCCTGTGCCAGTTCCGACAACCATGGCTTGGATGGATGTTGATGATGACGAAGAGGAGTCCATGCACATTGTCATTAGGTCATGATCATGCATGGGCATGATATTTCCTAAAACGTCATCTCTATTAGGCTCTGAAGAAATATCACTGTCATTTGGTGAAGTTGTGGAAGGATTATTAGACTTGTTATTGTTGTTGGCGGTGGTGCTATTACTAATAAGCTTCCACCTTTTCTTTAAAGTTGAATTCCAAAAATTCTTTATTTCATTATCTGTCCTTCCAGGAAGACGAGCCGCAATTTGAGACCATCTGAAATATTAGTATTTAAGAAAAAAAAAAAAAGTTAAATAACAAATATATAATTAATAATTCTCAGCATAAAATCAGCTAGAATAGTATATATTAATATATTAGCTTCTCTACAAGTTTTTAAATGCATGGCTTTTGCATGGATATACAAGTTTATCAGCTTATGGAGGGCATAGAGAAATGAAGAGGAATGTCAAGCACACCCACATTTCTCTTTCTCACTAGGTAGTTGTTTTTTCTTTTTACTCCCGCTTATTATTTGGATTGCTTAGACGGCGCTTTGGTCGGATGATTTTATAAGAATAGCTCTCAAACATCGTCATTTTTATTCATAAGACTCGAATTCGAAACCTCTAATTAAATGACTCAAATCTTTTCTACATGAGTTAATGCTTTACCATACATCTAAATAGCCGTAAACTAAAAATTTTCGAGTTTAAGTATTTTTAATTAATAATTGATTTTATTAATTTTAATCTTATTGGTTAGGATTTAATTTATTGAGTTTTAGCGTAAAAGATATATATATATTTTTTTTCAATTTTCTAGTGTTATATTACATGAACCATTAAACTTGAACTCATTTAGAGATGTCAACTTAATACAATACATAAGAATCAGCCTATAATATTATCTTTTTGAAAAAAGTCCTAGCTACAAGTCTAGCAATAAGTAAAAAATTCAATGTGATATAGTAAAACCATGTGTTTATAACCTTTGAAAATTAGAATATTTTACTTGAAAATGTAATATTTGTAATAAGGTAATATTTGTAATAAGGACATTTTTTCTTAATTGAATAGAAGATATAGTAAACCATGTGTTTATGACTTCTGATTCAGAAGTTTGTTTATATAATTCTTGCTCATAATTTACAATAAAAGAAGTGCTATATGGAAAAATAATAGTAGCCAATATAAACATGAGAATTTTCTAGTTTTTGAAGTGGACAAAATTTATGACATGCATGTGGAAGTTTCAAAGTAAATTAATTAGAAAATATAACACATAAAGCTTGATTTCGAAGGTTAACTGACTATTATTTTCCATTTCTTGGAACGAATTAGTCACTTTTTAATTCTTTGAGAAATTTTATTTTATTGTCTAATACTCTCAAAACTTTCATTGTTTTAATAAATATATCTTAGTCTTGTTTATCAAAAATGAGAAATTCACACATTTCCACAATTATTCAAAATCTTTAAAGAAAAAAAATAAAATTAGCAATTACTCAAAATCTCTAAAAAAGAAAAATAAAATTAGCCTATAAAGTACATTTCAATAATTTATATTTCATCAATTATCTCGGTATCTTATAATTTTAGAGACGATTCCAATATTATCAAACCAAAACATAAGGTAAATTTGCTCAATGATACTCTCTCTCTCTCTCTCTACATTAATAAGCAAGAAAATATGACCTAATATATGTATATTGGAGTTCCATCTTTAACGCTTCATGATATCATGAAAATGGTAAAAATTAAAGACATTTCCCTTTGTGCAATGATAATTGTTTGGTTTTGACATGAAAAATTACTTAAATTTAATTAATTGAGCGAGCAATAGGGAGGGAGAAAGAACCTGTTGCCAAGAATGGAGTGTAAATGAATGATAAGTTCTTCTTCTTGAGAAGAAAAAGCACCTCTTTTGAGATCAGGTCTCAAATAATTAATCCAACGAAGACGACAACTCTTTCCACATCTAAGCAATCCAGCATTTCTAGCAATATCACTCCAGCAACCTTGTCCATTTGTTAACATATACTTCATCAGTTTCTCATCTTCTTCTGGTGACCATAACCCTTTTCTAAGCTTGGCCTTATTGCTATTGCTGTTATTCTCTTTCCCCATTAGATCAGGCTTTCTCATTATTAGTAATTTTGGATTGAATCTATATAGTGGAAAGCCTAAGTTGTTTGATGAAGATAAGAGAAAGATATATAGCTAAATGATGAATGTTATGTTTGTATGATCAGAGAGAGAGAGAGGAGGCTTGATGAAGTGGTAAGAGTGATGATGAAAGTGATAGGGTTGTGGGGTTTGCTTAAAATATGAATATAGAGAGAGAGAATATATATATGTGTTTGTTGTTGGTTGATGGGTAGAGTGGAAAACGGATTGGAGGGGGACCTCCATGGAAGAGAGAAAGAGAGAAAGAAAGGAGAGAGATGGTTGGTCTTCTTGTCTTTGACTCTATCTTGTCTTTTTCGATTCATTTTTCTTCACTCATAAGGTAATCATCATGTGTATATGAGACACAAACAATTTTGCTTCCACTTCACATAAATCATCATGCCTCTCTCTCTCTCTCTCTAAAATATATATATATATGGCTTACGAAAGAGAGAAAGTGCAATAAGTACTTTAGTACTCTTCAAAAAGTTTGCATATATTAGTTACATGTGTACTGCATTTTGTTTATTAGTGGATATGAATATAATTTTTTGAATAATGTCTCTCAATGTGAGCTAATACCCTTGGCTAGCATGCTTTACAAGCAAATAACAGGCTTTTGATCATTTTCCTGCTAAGAGAAGTGTAATACCAGAAGGCAGAAAACCAAAATAATTTCCTTTTACTCCCTTTTTTTTTAACTAATATTCTCATTATAAATGAAGAAATTAATAAAGGGTAAGACAAAATTGAGAAATAAAATGAGAACATCTACCCATTTCGGACTAACATTTCAATAATTTTAATTTTTATCAAAAAGTTTTAAATTCGAAATTTCTCTGAAAATTATATAAATATTTTGATAAATTAAAAATTAATATTTTTTTTATATGGCAACGTAAATTTAAATTTATTGGATATCTGACTAATTTATACTCGAATCGAAAAAAATTCACAAAATATTAAAATTTTTTTAATATTTATTTTTTTCATTCAGAGTACTCAAATTCAAGATCTTCTTTAATAAGAAAAGAAAATAATTTTTTATCATTTAAATCAACAAAGGTTGATTAATTAAAAATTAATATTGATGTGAGTGATGGATATTCATATACAGATCATAAATATTCCTATGTACCAGTCACAAATATGTCCATTTCATGTTTTTTTAATAATTATCAATAGTTAAAAAGTAAACGGTAAAGATTAATAGATAATTGTAACATCATTTAGATAGTTATAACTATATTAATACATTATACAGATAAAGTTTCCAGGGTTTTCTTTTCATTTCCAATTAGGATCTCTGCGTGTCTTCTAAGGCTTTATGTGTAAAATATTATTTATAAACATAATTAAATATCATCAATTTCCTATTTGTCAATTTCTCTGAAAGTTGTTTCAGACTCCACAGAATTTGTCTTATACATGCAGATACAGAACATTACTTAATTTCTTTTTTTTTCTTGGCTTTTGCTTTCAGTTTTGCAAAAATCTCCCAAGATCGTTAAACTGTTTGAGTCAAATTATTCATTTTTAATTTTTTTCATGTAATAAATAATATCCTAAACTTTCCAAATAATAAACTTCTAAAGATACTAATTAAAATTAGCTTAATTGGTACACCTACAAACATGGATGAAGCCATATGGTGACTCAATCCTAATAAAGAAAAATCTCATTAATTTATATAAAAAAAAAAATTCACTTAACTTATCCAAACTCAGTATTTTACATAAAATATTTTTCAACCAACCTAATTTCTTAACTTCATCCCTTTTTACAAATAATTATATCTAGTTTCTTGAATTCAATATATGTGTATAAACTCTTACACATCAATTAAGATTAGCTCAACTGATAAATCTATATATAATTATTTATGTTAAATTATTTCATGAACTCCTGACTAGTTATTCAATAATCGAATATCTGTCTTATTATAAAATTACTGACTAGTTATTCAGTAATCGAGTATCTGTCTTGTTACAAAATATTTGAAATTCAAACTCTTTAACATTCTTAAACCAAAAAATAAAAAGCAATGATCTAGACAGATGTATATTTATTTAATAAGGGGCAGCTAAGCAATAATTAAAGAGCTTGGCGGCAGGTTCAGAATTCTGGTAATAAAGTGATGAACAAGGCACACAATTAAATATTATCTAGAACATAAAAATCAAGAAAATTAATGTATAACTAAATCAGTTAAAAATAAAATAACAAAGACCTTTCATTTTCTTATGTGCTGTCATAGTTATCTTTCTTTGCAAATTCCCTTTCTTTACCTAACCCTCAAAATCTCTACATGCCAAGAAATTAGTTTCTTCTTCTATATGGAAAAATTTTATTTTATTTTTTTCATGTATCATTGAAAATACTATCAAGATTTCCAAGTCATTGTCCAATCCAAATGAGCATTACAAGGTGTTTTCTAAGTTGCAATCCTCTGTTTTTTCATGGGGACAAGAAGCAGATTTTCAGGGGAAAAAGTGACGAGTGGAAAACTCTCAAGTTACTCAAATGGTTCAAAAAGCATTCTTTTTTCTTAATATATATATATATATATATATATATAAAAGAAAAGAAAAATCTGTGTTATGAGACTGTCTCAAGCAACGTATAAAAACATAGTCTACTTTGTTAAGAAGACAAGAAAGACCACGTAGCCTAAAACAGTTGTTAAATTTGGTATCCAGAAATTTACATTTTTGTCTGTCTTGATATATATATATTGAAATTATTTTGATTAAATTATGACTTGAAAAGCAAAAAAGATTTTATGAGAACCATGCAAAGGTTTTACTCTTCCTTTCAACTTTTGCTTTATGTATATGAAACATATTTTCATAATTTTGAAAGAAAAGGGCATATGCATTGCAAGCAAAAGTTGGAAAAGACTACTAAGATAATAAAGTAGCCTTCCCTTTTTGTGGCATCAATGCCATTTTTTGCAGCACAAGAACTAAATTTTAGCAGTGGTACAGTAGTGTCTAGTGGGGCAGGTTTTTCTATTTTCATCTCATCGGATTGAGAAATTGAGTTGAAAAAATACTGAATTTGTTGCAAGATAAGGTGCAACAAAATAGTCTGAATTCATCCTCACCCTTCGGTAGGTAAGAAAATTTTGTAGGTAAACTACTATTTAGTTAACATTAATGATGTTGTCCTCATATTTTGAAAAAGCAGCTATACAATCTCTTTATTTTGATTTCATCAAAAACTATAAAAAAAAAAACTAAAATACTCCTCATTTTTCATCAAATTTTTTTTATTTTGCTATTTCATTAACAAGTTATAAATCTTCATTTTGCACCACTATCAAAACATTCATTCTTCGCACAATTTCACCAATCACAACACCTACCCATAAATTTTCCTCCTTTCAATTTCAATAAATCAAACTTTACACAATTAATTAATTAATTAACAAATTAATAAAAAAAAAAGAAAAGAAAAAAACATCACAGAGCAAAAAAAAAAGCAAGAAAATAATAGAATGAAAACTTGTACAAAGGAAAATGGAAAAAAATAAGGAAAATAGAAAGAAAATGAAGGAAAAAAATCTAAAGATTGGGAGACAAAGGCATTTTAGAAATATAATTTATTTATTTTTTAAAATTTTTGAATTTTTTAATAGAAAAACTGTAAAAAATGGATGAAGAGACCAATTGTTTTGACAGAAATCAAAACATAAATATTCAAAAGTTACTATTTAAAATGCTGGAATCATTTTATTAATTTTGTCAAATTTTAGAAATTAAATAGTAGTTTATTTATTTATTTATTTTTTGTTGAATTTATAATGGAAAATTTTGTGTAAAATTGTTATATTGGCCCAATTAGCATAATAGTTAATAGAGTTGAGTTCAATTGCCAGATGCATGCACTTAGTTCACTAGTTCCATTTTACACTCTTTTCAATGGACCCTTGGATTCTATACGACTGAGCATCAATTCAAGGCAGGAGGATTACATTATCTTAACGTTTGTAGCAAGTATATTAAGGTATAACCCCTTCTTCCAACGAAAAACTCAGATACACAGATTCAAGTATACATGTCGTGAATATTACCATCATAAATTTATCATGATTAAAAAGTTAAATATGCTCAAAGGCTTGGATTAATCTGCAGCTGACGTATCTTCTCATACATCGAGTCTACCTAAGATAAGGTACTAATAGTGCTAATAGATAGATTAATCTACAGTTATTATATTTACCACAAAAACAGGATACTAATAGTAATTGATGTTTTTATATACAGGAGTAGACAAGGCTTGTCTTCATTATAATACAAGTAACTCGACCGAAGAAAAAAAGACAAAGGGACTAGTCTGTCTAAACTTAACACTTCATAACCAAATCCTGTTAGGTCTCAATCCCTTCACTTCTCATGCAAACAATGTACATACATGTAGAGATAGGAATTTAGTAATATTAGTATTTGAGAAGAGAAAGAAAGGTAAAATATTATATATCAACAAAAGACTTATCATTATTTTGTTTGTCAATGTCCTGTAGATTTCCAAAAAAGAGAAGCCAACAACGTAACTTATAAAATACTCCCATTATACCCCAACCCTTGGTCTCTTTTCTTCCTCGTTTTTGCCTCCAGCCAAAAATTAAACAAATTCTTTTTTCCACTTCTCTCAATACCAAGGTAAGAATAAAAATCCCATTTCATAGCTGGAAATGGAAACACTCAGATGAAGAAAATCACAAAACAGGACATTCCATTCCCGAACAATCCCTGTTTATAAAGCTGCCACGAGAAATCTCAAGGAACAGTTGACAGGAAACTAGACGTGTGCCAAGAATGGGGTAGCAAATAAAAAAACCATTAAAAAAGAACAATATGGATAACAAAAATAGGCACAAACTCTATTCATGTGCAAGATATTTCACATTTGAACAAATTATGACCTCCAAAATATTCTTCGTACCAACAAAACCAAAAACAAGAATGTTGAGAACTGTTAGTGGTTGCCCTGAACAAATTTTTATTTGTGAATAGATGTTTTTCCCATCATATGAAAAGGGAGAGTACAAGAGAAGAAAACCAAGCAAGAAATTTAGAAATTCTTTTCATTCCTAGAGCATTTATGGAATTGATATAAAGGTGTCCTCAAGAGGTGCCACACTTTTTAGAGGGTGCCAAAGTTTATAGGCTCACGTAAGAACCTCTCCATCTGCTTGGCCCTAGTCTTAATGGACATGTCAAACACCTTCTGCCCAAACTCTACCACAAGTCCCCCAAGAATACTTGGATCAATCTGGAATAAATTAAAAATGATCAGATTTACTTCCATTGTTAAATAGCATGGGCACTGAATAAGGTTGAAAATGCATACCTTCTGTTCCAGCTTAACTTTCTTTCCTTTTCCAAGTATATCCTGCAGTGTTTCCTTCAATTCTTTCTCTTCTTCAGGAGGCAAGGGCTGGTGTGCAATTACAATAGTTAATTCTCAAAACAAAGAAGTAGACCACAAGTTCACTATTACCCATTGCAAGGATCAGCTACAGAGCATCAGGTGATTAGAAGAAAATATAAAACTTGAATCGAGCATAATGCCAGGTACAGGTCCTAAGCATCTAACAAATAAACCCAAAAGTTAAAAAGGGGAATAGAGAAAATTATCTCAAAATTCAACTCAATGACCCGGTATACAAATATCCAATAGATAATGAGATATTAAACAATTATAGTTTCAAGAGAGTTAAAACACCAATACAACAATTGCTCAGTCAAATGTGGGAACCAATATGACAGTAGCCTCATTTCAGAAGCTACTCATTTTGGGAACAGATTTGACAAGAAAGAAACCATCCAAGAAAGGAAGGTCATTTTACAGCCACTCGTTATAAATATTAGACTAGCAATACACTGACCGGCATGGCAGCTAATGTTAGGAACTTCCTTTCATATTGTTACAACATATAAAGCAAAGATTTTTTTGACTGTTTAGATGCATGTTCTGGATCTCCCTATAAACCTTGTGAATTTGGTTTTGCTATAATGGTACATTGTCCCACATCAAGTCACAGAAGATCCAAAAATTACAAGTGATTCAACAAATTAAAATAAAAATGGAATCGTATACAAGGAGCCAAGAAACTGCAATCATCCAAGATAGCAAAAGAAAAAGAAAGTTAAGCACACATTGAGTAAAACAGGAAACCCAGAAAATTTAAAGTTAATATTTTTTTTCCTTTTTTTCCTTTTTTGGGTGATGGTGGGGGCAGGCTCTCTTCCTCAAACAACCTAGCAGGTATTCCTGCACCTATCACTCGGAATTCTGAAATGGGTAGATCCATTCGCATGATTGTCATAAGTAGAATATTCTTCATAGCATAAAAATAAAGTCATAATTTAGTCACATTCCAAAATAAACAAAGTAAAGAAAAAGCTAACACACACACACACACACACAAGAGAACTGTGCCAGAGCAACAATACAAGTTTCATGGTGAACCAAAGTGTCAAACTTACAATGACTGTTGTGACTACAGCTTTCACCACTCCCTTATCTGCCATGGTTAACTCCGAAAATCTCTTTGCTATGCTATCTATGTACCTTAACCTTCCATTCTCAGCCAATACAACTAGTAAAATGCAAGAAAGAAAGTTTAGGAGTATGATTAACACTCAATTCAGACATACATCACCTATCAGTGAACACTAATTCAGTTAAATATGATGGTGAAAAAGAAGTGATACTCGATACCAATTCAAAACATGTAATAAGATGCAATAGATAGACCATGGCACCAGCTACATAAGAGAAAAAAAGTAAATTTCTGTTTCATCATTTATCCAGTGTTATTGCAATGATGTTGGGGCAGCAATGATGATAATGAACATGAATATAATCATAATAACAACCACCCCAGTTTGATAGAAAATAACAGCAGCCAATTTAAAATAATAATAATAATAATAATAGTCATAAGGGTATAATATAAGTAATGGCTTATAAGGGCTGGCTGAAAGCTTCAATAAGGGTAGTCCTCATGCCCCTATCATAACTCATTTTTTATTGTTCTTTGTTTAAAAAAAAAAATTCAGAGAGAGAGAGAGAGAGAGAGAGGAGGAGGTCATTGTTTAAATTTCATGTATCTTGCAATAACCAAGAAACTTTGCCGGCTAAGCTAAGTTCAAATCCATTTAAACTCCTTTAGAAATCACTTAGCAAATATATAAGAGTATTCTGAGTAGAATTTTTGTACAATCAACCACATATTACTGTAACTTCAAATTACACTGGCTAATATTCCCATATTCTTGTCCCACTATTATTGTATAAAAGTACTTAAATTTCACATTGATGAAAAAAGAAAAAGGTATTTGGTATGATGGATGAAATATTGGATAACAGAGAGCTCTCTTACCTAAAAAGTTCTTTGTAACATCTGAAAATTTAGCTTGAGCACAAATTTCATTAACGGCCTTGACTCTTGTATAAGAAGGCACTGACAAGTCCCTTGTGAACTGAGAAAATATAGGACTTCTCTTTGTAGCCTCCACAAGGTCAAGAATTTCAGACTCAACTTTGTCCAGCGCATTAGCCTTTTTGGCAGCAATATACAAAGCAGAGGCATAGTTTCCAGATCCTCCAAACAAGGCAAGTGGCAACTGAATGATGGAGAGAATCATCAAAGCATGATCAAACAGAGATAATTTGTTAACAACATTTAGCACCCTATCTCTAAACAAAGAAATAATGCTGGTTTGAAACTTGCTTTGCAAGTCCTAAATTCGTATGCTTTTAGTAACTATTATTAACTAACAATTCCATGGATTTACATGCCAATCCAACTAGCAACAAATAATAATAAAAATATTATCTCATTATAATGTCAGAAAAGTACCAAAACCACAGAGCTTTCGCAACTCTACCACCCAGTCAATGTTATCCCACTAGCCTCTATTTTATGGACATGGGCGCATAAGTTTTAAACTAAGCAAACGGAAATTCAATCACTCTAGAGGAATTCAATTTTCATTTATCTAGGGAAATCCCACCTCTTCTTCAACAATAATCAATGAATAGTCCCAGGTACATAAATACACAAAAAAATATCTGTTTAAAACACAACCCAGAATGATAAATTACTTACCTTCACCTTCTTCTCTTGCTCGGATGCAGTAGCATAATTTTTGGAAGACTGAACACAAAAAAGACAAATCTTTAGATATCATGTACATACTTCATGTAATAGAACTATCAAATGAAAAATACAAATAATAGAAAAAGCAAAAACAACGGGAAAAATCAAATCATTTGATTATGAAACGGAATCATAAAAAAATCCATTACTTCAAAACTTGATAAAAATAGAAAAAATAATCAATTAAAAAAATCAATATTTACTTAATTTCCAATGGTAAACAAAGTTAGGGTTTTGAAAAGCCAAGCGTTTACCATTGATTAGAAATGAATCTCTCGATTAAACATTAATCAGATGCGCAAAAATCAAAACACGTAAAAAAGGAAAACAAATGATAATGTTTTCAGTTTACACTTGTTTTTAGGTTTAGCAAGCTACCTCAGCCGTGAAAGTCGAACACAAAACGGGGCGTTGAACGACCGATCGAGAAGCAGACAGTGAATCGGATCTCAGAATCTTGTTAAGAAGAGGGAGACCCGATCTGAGACGCCCAGCCACTGCCATCGTGTTCGAAAAAAACACTTTGTTTTTCAGCTGTTTTTGTTTTCAATGGTTTTTTTGAGCTCTGAGAAACTGCGAGGGCGAGACGAGTAGAAGAGAGTGATAACGAAAATTCCCGAGGGTTATTAGGATCTCTTTGAGATAGAATCACTGTTGAGTGGATACTTTTTTTGTGCTGTTAAGGATAAATTTTGACACGTACAAGAAAGGTTATGTATACTTGGGATGAAATTTTAGGCCCAAAGATAAAAGTTTATGTTATTACAATTCTATCCCAAAAATCAAAATTAAAAAAAAAAATTATTCAACAAATCTACTCTGAAATTTATTTATTTTTATAATTATATCTTATTTTCAGAAAATACACAATTACCTCAATTGTACTCTTTTGGATGAGCCAATTTAGAAATATTTTATTATATATCACTTAAAATGTAATTAAAATTTTGAATTTAATTTATCCTTAATTTATAACACAATTTCTTTATATTCATAAAAAAAAAATTATTGAATTTGAATAAATTAAATGATACCGTCATTATTTACTTTATATTAAAATTTAATCATAAGAAAATATATATATATATATAAATTTGAATGAACATGAACAAATTTATTATTTCTGATATCTTAAATATAATCAAATAAATTGAATGATATCAATAGATTAATTATTAAATATTACTTTTAATAATAATAAATAATTTTATTTAATGTAAGAATGAATATGTTTAATTAAATGTGAAAAATTTAAATTATATTAAACTTTTATTGCTCAATTTATATTTCATTGTGAATATATCATCATCCTATTATTTATAATTGCTTTTTTATTTGATATGATAAAACTTTAAGAAAATAGACAATTACAAAAAATGAAGAGATAAAAAAGTAAAAAAAAAAATATTTGTTTCATTTAGATAAGAATAATTTTATTTTATTTTTAATTTTGATTTTTGGATCTAGAATTAGGCCAGATAAGTACTGATAGTTTGTTACAAATATAAGAAAGGATTTTTCTACTGGAAAAGCAAACCAATTGCACTAGCATAGGTACCCATTTTCTCAAGCCATATAATGCAAGAAAATATTTAGAAACCTATGGAAATATGTTATTTTCAACTCTTTATTATCAATGTGAATGACTGAAGCATCATGACATTGAGACTCTGCTGTAGTTTTTTCTCTCTTAGGAACCAAATTACCAACAAAGGCCTATATAATTTGAAAAGGGTATAATTTGCAGGCCACTCATACAAACTGACAAGTATCCTTTAACACAGTAGAACCCAAATTATACCCTTTTCAAAAGAAAATTCTACGCTAAATAAATCAGAAGCTTAAAATGTTATGAATGGGGAAAAACTCTGTCAATAAATGAAAATAACTGGCATGCAAAAGAATTGAATCACCCAATTATGAGTCCAAAATTCAATTATAAACTATCCAGGGTTGTCTACATGGATTATTTCCTGCATTATATACCCATAAACACACATTGAAAATCGAATACTTGACTTCGATATTCCAACACAAGTATGAAGAAAAATGATTACTTGCCTTACCATAACCACTGCAGCAGTTCTAAATTCAATCTGGAAATCATTTAACCGAAAAACCAGAAGCAACATTTCTGAACAAACGACAGTTGCGGCGACAAATTTTGCGAGAGTGGAGGTCTGCGATCGGAGGAGCATCGTCCTTGGTAACGACGAAGCAGTGACAACTGTTGTCGGAAGGAGTTAATTTGGGTTGTTGGGGTGGACTTGATATGGAGCCAATAGACATGAATGGACATGAAAATTTGTCCTTATGAGTCGGGCCTGGGCTTTAATAGACATGAAAGTTTCTGGTTTTGGAGTGGAAACTTGTATATTTCTATACAGGGTTATTGGGTAAAATTATGTTTTGAAATATCGTAATTTAAATTTGTTCTGTTTTTAAAAGCGCTTTGAATTAATCATATAAATATTTAAAAAATTATTTAACTTTATTTAAATTTTAAAATAATATTTTATATTTATTTTAAATATATTCAAACCCCCCTTATAAATGACTGAATATAATAAAAGAAAAATAGTCAAATTTAGAGCGGACTTTATTAGTCGAGCTTAGATCCTCGTACAGGTAATTTTTAGCTTAGATAATCATCTTTGAAATTACATAATAAGATTGAGAGTTGCCATGTGACTTGGAGAGGAGAATTAGCAAATTAATAATTAATTAATTAAATATAAATGAAGATCTACAATTTATTATGAAGAATCAAAAGGTGATTAATTAGCTATTATAATTGATTAATTTCTGTGGCCAAAAAAAAAAAAAAAAAAAGTTGATTTAGGCGTAGAGAGGGGGAAAAAGAAATGAGAGATATCTCCACCAACGGCGCCGATATCTATCAAACCATTTTTTCCTTATATCGTCAGGATAATGATTCATCAACCTATTGATGGTTTTCATGAGGCACAATGGGAGAATTTAAGAAAAAAAACCAGTGCCAAAGCCTCCACTTTTATCACTTGATGATAATAACAAAAGCAATGCTATCAATCATTTTCAAATATTAATAGAATGAGTTATATTAGTCTATTATATCTTGCCATTATTCAAGGTTTAGTTTGAGCCTTTTAGTTTGAAAAGTTTTAATATCAATCATATTTTACCGTTAAGCATTAAATATAATATTTTATAATAAATTATTTTTTTCTAATATTAATCATTTATATTGCGAATCTTATAAAAATAATTTATTAAAAAGAAAAAAAAAAAAGTTACATTCTACAAGATTTGCTTTACCTAGTCTATTAAGATCCACTCTTCTTTTTCTGTATCCACCGTTTGACATTTGGCATCATTTCAGCCACAAATTTAGATTACATTGATGTAGCAAAATCCATTACTCTTATAGTCATAAGCCTAAAACCTTGGCAATCATGCTAAGACATGAGCTAACGTATTTTGTCTTTTGGAATGAAAAAAAGGGCATAAGGTAATACCAGGTGTTGATGTTTTTTGCAAGTGCACCAATCATTTTAATAAGGAATAGAATAAATAAAATTTCGTCCCACAAAAAGATATTGTCAATTATCAAAATTTATATTATTTTTATTAATTAAAAAAAAATTAATTTGATTTAGATAAATTTTTTAAAGTAAAATTAAATAAATAAGAAATCTCAACTTAGAAATTTAAAATATTAAAGAAAGTTATTTATAATTTAAATTTCGTTAATTGAATTTATTCGATTGAGTGACTCAATAATGATTTCAAATCTAAAGTGTTTGATAGATTGATTATTCTAAATTATAAATTAGTCTTTCTCGAATAAAAATCTAAATATTAATATTAATACAAGTGTTTACTCTCGTTATTACCGAATCAATGTTAATTTATTAAGATTTTTAGATATTTCATAAAATCCACTAAAGTGTATCTTAATATCTTAGCGATACATGCCTTAACTTATTAATTTCATGAATTAGCAATTATCGAAACTCTTGTTTATAAATAACTATCTTAAATAGTGATTATAGTGACCAATTATAAAATACTTATAAATCAAAATTAACAAACCAAATTATATATTAAGAATAATTGAAATCATAAATTATTGTCATCAATTTTTATTATTCAATTAGCTTTATCTAAATCCTAGAGAAAGGATTTAGTTCAACATAATTAAATAAAAAAAAAGGTAAACTAATTAATAAATCAAACATGTTTATAATAAAATTAACAAAAAAATAAACAAGTAGAGAAAGTAAAAACTCTATTTGATAATATTTTTGATTGATTGAAGATTTCCAAAAATCTTTTTCTCTAGTCTCTTTTAAGTTTTCTTAGCTCTCAAGAGTGATCTCTTTTTTTTCAAACCTTAGTTGCCTTTTTATAGACTTCATTTCTGAGGGCAAAGTAAAATACCGGATAGGGACATGAAATATCGGTTACAAAACTCAGAATACCGGGTACCCGTATTTAATGCTATTTAGTGAAATACCGGTTATTCAATGAAATACCAGATACTGTGGCAAAATATCAGGTACCTGGTATTCGCTACTGTCTCTCGGGTTCCATTTATATTTCAAATACCAGTTCTTCGTCTCTAAATACCGGGTATTGGCTCCAAATATCGATACTCGATATTTCATCCCCTAAAGAATATTTTTAAACTGAAAATCCAAAATTTCAATTTTTAAACTTTCAAAACAAAATCAAATCAAATAAAAATCATTATTCAAAAATAAAATCAAAATAAAAATCATAAATCTAAACAAAAATCAAAATCAAATCAAATAAAAATATTATTCAAAATCAAATCTAAATCTTATTAAATCAATCAAAATATTACTAAATTCTAATTTTTAAATTAAAATTTAAAATTATATTAAAATTAATCTAATTTAAATAAAAATTTAATTAATTAAATATAAAATTACACTTAAAATATCAATAAAAATATTTAATTTTAATGCTTAACATCTGGTAAATGTCATGATCAATCATAAATCATATAATTCTGTCTTTTCACACAAGCATAAAATGAAGGGCAGTTCTTTGAGAATTTGGCATTGGTAGGCCCTCTTTCTCTTATGATATTAAATTTCAAAATCTTTTCAGTCTAAAATTGACTTCATAGCCAATTACCCACTGCTTTTTGCCCATTGGATTTTGTGTGCACACTGTTTTCCTCTTGATTTGGTGAAAGAAAAGAAAACCTGGAGTGTTTCTTTCCAAGATTTAAAAAGACCAAAAAAACAAGGTAAATAAGATTAAAAAGACATTAGTTTTGTAACAATCTTGAATAAACAACGCACTCACTCTCACAAGTCTTATACCTTACTTTCAAAACTGCCAGCCAGTCAACATTGACCCTTATAGCACCATAATGTCCTAGAAAGTGAGAAGGAAAATTCACTAGTCAACACAAATATGGACTATGGATATCAATTTAGAGAGTGTTTTGGTTAACTAATTAAATATTTTTAATTATTAATTATTAATGTGTGTTGTTAATTAAAAAAAATTATATTATTTGATTGGTTAATAAAAAAATTTGATTGTGATAAAATCTCATTTCAATCGATAAATTTTATAAGCAGTTATAAGTTATTTATAGCGATTTGTAATTTGAATCGCACTTTTATACTAATTAGATATTTGACAACCGTTTTATTAAATATTTTCTATTTTTTTTATTTATATACTAAAAAAAAATATTTATATAATGAAAGATAGGAATGTAGAAAATTCTAATAAATTAGTATTAAATTGCAAAATTCATTGTAAATTTTAGTTGATTAATAAATAAACGTTATACAACATATGATCTTGTTTTATATATCCAATCAATTTAAAAAAATTTATTCAATTAAATTAAGTTATGATAAAATTATATTTTATTTATAATTTTAATATATGTAATAATTAAATTGATTGGTAATTGAACATGAAAAAAATAATATATCAATTGCAAAAATTAAAAGTATTTAAGAGCATTAAAATATATATAAAAAATATTACAATGAAAGTAGGATGAGATTATCCTTTTTATAAATCCACATCCAATAAACCTTCCATAAAAAAAAAATCATCTGTATTATTTTTCTCTATAAAGCCACTTTGAATAAATTAAATATTTAATATATAACTATAAATAAATATTGCTAACCAATTACATTTTCTCTATATAATCGCTTTATCTTCTTATATAAAATTATTAATTACTATTCATTCTCTTAATTTTATTTTTATAAAAATGAAATTTTATTTATCACGAATCAGATCTATAAATTATTAGTATTTAATATTTTAAATTCAAAATCTAAAAAATTTGTGCTGATGTCTAAATTTTAGATCTAATTGTTTTATTTTTTGAGATTTAAATAAAATTTTATTTTTTTAGATTTTTTGAATTTATTTTACTCATTTTTTTATATTGAAGGTGTTTGGTAAAGCGATGGTTAAATGTGCGATTAGTATAAAAATGCGATTGTCAAATCGCCAATCGCTAAAAGCAGCTTATAATTTTTTATGAAATTTACGATTAAAGAGAAATTTTACCATAATCGCAATTTTTAATTGGTTATAAATTTTTTCAATTGGTAATACGTATATTGACAATTGACAATTAGAAAGATTTAGTTGACCAACCAAATAGTTTATAATATGTTGTTAATATAGCCATTATCCTTCGTTTAACGAAGATTATCCTTTTCAAAAAAAAAAAAAAAAAAAACTATACTTCCTCTGCTGACCAACTACAAGTCCTGTGCTGTATGTACGAACACATGTTTATTTTATTTTTAAAATTTATTATCATATCTTTATTTATTTTAACATTATCTTGTGTATATATTTAATACACAAAATTCTTTTATTATTGTCTTAAACTTCGTTGAATTTCTAGAACTATGTTTTATCTCTCCCCTTCTTCCACTTTCTTCCAATTTCTGTATACCCTTTAAATTCCCAAATCTTCTCAAATACTTAGCTTAAGATTTTATCACCAACCTATATAGAGCCCAACCCCTTCTTAAATCCTCACATCAAAACTTCAAAACCCTTCTCTTTCTCTAATCTTGCAAATCAAGAACTAAGAACCTTAAAAAATCTGTTATTTTCTTTTCCAAGATCCTAAATCTTTATTTTCAAGAATCAAGAACCAAGAAAAATTGTTCTTTTTGGTTTCAAGAACAGAGTGGGTTTTTGTTTTAAATGATGTTGCAGCTTTTCTTTACAGTGGCTTTCTCTGCAGCGCCTTTGACTCTGTATGTACCACCAGTGAGGAGCTTGAATCTGTTTGTGGAGACCATGGAAGATCTGTTCAGAGAATCTAGAGCGTATACTAATAGATTATATCCACGTGCAAGGCACTTGTGGTCTAGGCTTCTGGATCTCTTGCTTTGCAATTTGAGGTTAGATTAGAGGATCTTAATTTCCTCAGTGTACATTCTTTTTTCTTTTTCTTTTTCTTTTTTCTCTTTGATTTAAATTTAAATTTAGAATTTGTTGGTTTATCATTGGGATATTTATGTCTCAGGAGTTTGTTTTGTTGGTTGTGTTTCTTGTTATTTCGGGATTATATGTTCTGTAGAAATCTATGAGCTCTTTTGAGTATATTATTGTATCAATAAACAACTTTTATCCCTCACTTCCTTGGTAATTAATCTATGTGAAATTAGTAGTTCAGAGAGATCTGGTTTGATTTAGCCATTTTGGCAATAATTGAATATGATATAGAATTTTAGAACTTTCAAGGATTTGTTTAATAGAGTTTTAGTTTTAGTTTTCCCCTTTAATCTTGGCCGCAAGCTTAATGCCATTTGAAGCAAATAATATTGTCCAGACTTGTGAATATAAACATTTACTATTTAGGTTTTTTTTTTTTTTTAGAAAACCCACATGCTAAAGTTTTCAACTTTAATCAAATTTTCAACCCTTTTGACAAATATGGCTTTAGCTTTCTATATGTTTTATGTGGAAAGTAGAACAATTTTTTTTTTCCTTTGACAGGGGAATGTGGATGTAGATCAGCCATGAAATTTTGCAGATGGCTGAATATATAAAAATCAAGCACACCATTTTGTTCTTTTTCCAATGACTGTAGAATTGTCTGTATATTCATTTGAATTTCAATCAGAGCCTAATTAATCAGAAAAGATTGATTTTATAAAATTATGAGAAATGGGATAAATATTGTCATTAGCATGCAACCAAGGTTTATAACTCATCCAAACAAGCATAAGTACAAAAATTAAAAACAAAAAAAAAAAAATATCACTAAGGTATGGACAAAAGGACACGGAATGAAATAGAAGTATGCATCTGGGTTTGTTTTCTAATATTGTATGCGTTGTTCTTCCATATGCATATCTTGTAGCTCCCTTTTTATATATTCACCTTTGCCTTTTTCTTTTAATATATATCTTAATTTGGGTTGCAAAGTTTGGCATTTTGCTATTGTTGCTTCCTATCTATATCCAAAATTTGTAGATGTTAAGAAAAGGGATAATGACAGGAAAAAGATCTTACTGCCTAAGTTTGTCACCTCTGATTTAAGAATGTATTCAACTACTAAATTATTGTGAGGTCTATACACGACAAGATTATTCTTATAAATTATCATGGGCATCTAAATACGTCAATATTAGAGAAGCGTTATATAACATGCACAAAATTATTCTTATAATAACGAAGAAACATAACGTGCACAGCTGAGTTTTTGGTGCACTAGCTAACACATATTGTACAGCTAACGGAAATGCAAACAGGGCATCATCAATAAATGTGGACATGGAAAGCAATACATTAGAAACAATGTCTATGTTAAGGCAAGAAGATAAAATCCATGACTTTATCTTATTATGGCATTAATTATGAAATTTGGAGGTAAGAAGTACAACATTTTATTTGCTGAAATGAGTTCTTGTTGAACTATTGAATGATTAATTACAGTTTCTCTTATTGATATCAAATGAATCAATCAAGGACTTAGAATATGAAGGTATGGACCTATGAGTAAGAAATAAATGAAATGTAATGGGTTACAACTGATGAATAATGAAAGAATGAAAAGAATGAATGAATTAGGAAATTCATTTTAGCTGGACAGTGTGCAGGGCTTCAGGAACCAGAATACATCTAAAGCTTTTGCTTCCCTTTCATCCACAATGGAAAAACTTCTGCCTTTGGTCTCAGTTTCATCTTTTGTCACTTCTTTACTCTGCTTCAATTCTTGAAGAATGTTCCTGTCCTGCGCACAGTTCACAATCATGTTATTGCACCACCAAGTAAACTTTTTCAAGAAACAGAAATGTAAAAACATAAGAAAAGGAGACTCTTTCTTCTTCTTTAATCAGAAGATCGTCATCATTGGACAACTATGTAATCTGTCGACTTCGCCAGCTGACGAGTGCTGTTATACATTGCAATAGGAACTGAATTGATATATAGCTTGGTTCTACTATATATTTGATGGGTTCAACATAGATTCCAAGCCAAGTTTCATTGAATCTTCCATGCTCTAATGGCAAGATCAACATTTAAGAAAGCATTAAAGATTATAGAAAAAAACAACAGAAGTTCTAGTCAACATTCAAGATTTAAATCTGTATTTTACTACCAGAGAGCTTTTCTCTTCAAGTGTAGTAAAGTGCATGTGAACATATCTTTGGTTAATCAGTTCATTCTAATAACATGAAGCATGTTATACTAACATAGTTTCTCTACCCAATCTATAAATATTTCAATTCCTGACCCGGTGAGCTTTTCGTGTAACTTTGAAGTTGCGTGCAGCATATGAACATATCATTGGTTAATTAGTTCAGTCTATTAACTTTGAAATCTGAAGCAAATAGCATATCTTCTATATCAATTGACAGTTGAAGTTTTAATTCCTGACCTACTTCAGAAATCAGAAACATCCATTAATATTGATGAACTGCTAGTACCTAAACAATTTCACTCCTAAAAAAGTTCTTTGAATTTAATTTAAGTTATGCAAATAATAGTTCAGCAAATTCTACTTCTGAAGGTAGTGCTCTATCTCGAATAAAAAAATATCAATACATGGTAAAGACAAAAAAAAAATGTTCGAAATTAGTTGCATCACATACCATAAGCCTGGATTTTGAAGCCTTTGAAGGGGTGGTTTTAGTGGGAGCACGGGTGGCAGAAAAGCATTGAGGGGAAGGAGGATTGGTTCGAATCTGCAGCAAGCGCTCCTCTCCTTTGTGCTTTACATTTTCCAAATTTGAAGGGACAGGAATGTTCTCTGCATCATCAATTACCCTTCACAACAATTTAATAACAAAAGTTTAGCCAATTATACAATAAGCTTAATCTATACAGAGTCCCATTTTCAAATCATTAATGCTCAGTATATGCAGACTTGAATTATATTCATGTATAAAAGTTTTTTCAAGATAAAAAGGCACACATGGTAGAAATTTCAAAGCTTTAGCCAGAGATCCATGATCCCATTGCAAGAATACGTATGTTGTATAACAAATAATAATAATTAGTGGGTCTATATGCATGTGCAAGTACACACCTAAGGGAAAAGCAAACAAGGATGTTCAACTTACTTCTTCCTCCTTTGCTTCTCTTTGACACTTCCATTCTCAATTCCTTCAGATTTTTCTCTGCCCACTTCAAGCAATTGCTTCCTCTCTCTTTCCTTCACATATACCGCCCCTAAAACCTGTCTAGAACCCTCATTCACTATTGCCACATCTTTCTTCTCTCCCACTCTATCCTTGTCATCATTCTCTCCCTCCCTTGCTCTCATTGCCATTTTCTTCAATTCATAGCAGAACTCACTAATATGACCCAGTATGTCCTTCCCTCCAAACAAATTCCTCGCCGACAATGTGCTTTTTAGCTTTGGGGTCTCATTTGTTTGTGAGATATCATCAATTGGTTTCTTCTTTTCAGAGCTTGATTTGATCATTCCTTTCAAGAACTTAGCATGGAAATTTTGTGGTGTTGATAAATTTGGGTTCTGGTTTTCACTATCTTCACTGAATGAAGACTGACTTTGACCTCTCCTCTTCAATTTTACATCTCTACATCAAAGTAAAGAAGCAAGAAATGTATTTTAGTCTTTAGATGTTTGTTATAAATCTTGAACATCTTACTAATAAGATCAATTCACTCTGTTGGAATGCTCAAAATCAGAATAGGGTTTCTTTGTTGGTACCTTAGGTTCCAGTTGCCAAGAGGGGTTTTAGATTTGTCAGTTGAGTGTGAAACCTACATAACAGATCAATTCAGCAAAAAGAAATCAGACAAGTAGTTAACTGAGAAAAGTGAAGAAAAAGGAAAGAAATAAAATTTCAAGTATTGTATCGTAAAAAATTGAGACCAATATATATTGTTTCATAATCCATGAAGAAATTAAAGATCTGTAAAAAATTGATCCTATACCATCTCTTTAAGTTTCTTTATTTGTCCATTAGAAAGAATAGAAAAAATCCCTCCACTTTCCATATTTTCTCAACGACTAAACAATAGTAAGGAACAAAGAAAAGATCATAGAAGCTGAAATTAGAAACCTTTGAAGTTGTAGTTGTTCTAAGGAAATCCTCAGCAGTTTTTTGATGATTACATTCTGCAACAACAAAATTGGTATAAATCAAAAGAGATAAGTAAACCTGCTAAAGATGTACTACTTGAATAAAAATAAATCAAGAAAAAGAAAGATGCAAACCAGGTCTACAAAACCAAGCCTCATCATCAATGGAGTCATCTTCAGGGTTCAAGAAATCAACCCATTTGGGAGCGTTTATGTTCTCATACAAATTATCTTCTAAAAATATAGATTCTACCCTTTTCCAATCTATTTTTGCTGGTTCCATTGCAAAGAAAATAACTTTACAAGAAAGAACAGAAAACCCAGAAATCTAAAGGGTTTTCAGTGAGAGAAACAGAACTCTGAAACAGAGGGCAAATATTGTTACTTGTTAGACACTGTGATGTGAGTGTGTCAGAATGTAATGTAACCGTTAGGAGACTACTGGAAAAGAATCAGAAAAGTTTGTGAGAGAGAGAGAGAGAGTGAAAGTTGGTGGGGCCAATTAGTTTTGGTGACCGTTAGGAGGGGATTTTTAGTAATTATTTAGTCCTTTAAGTGCTAGTTCTGTAGTTTAGTTTTGGCTTGGTAAAGAAGAAGGCTTTTCTTGGATCTGGGCTTCGAGAGATGATTCAGTGCAGTCGGATATCGATAAGATAATTGTGTATGCCAAGCTTTATAACACGTGGCTTAATTGCAATAAATCAATCTAAAGATGATGATTTTGTAGATATTGAGGGAAAGTTAATTGGACTAATGTTTTGATTACTTGAAATTGTTGTGTTTTTTAAATTTAATAGTGAATTTTAAGAAAATTAATAATTTTGATGAGTAATTTTTTAAAAATTATATATAATTAAAATTACTATATCTATATTAGAATTCTCATTGTTATTATTTAGAGTCTAAAGTGATGTGTAATAATACCATTCAAACACTTTAAATTAAAATTTTTAATACTTAATCGTTTTGAATTATTTAATAAAACATATCTTAATTTAAAATTTATATTGAATATAATAAATTTTTAAATAATTTTATAATTTAAAAATTATATAACTTATAATATTTTTATCTAATATTATCACCTATCATAGTACATATTATTTAGTTTTCTCATCAAAACATACATAATCTTTAATGTTAGCTCCATAATTAACTAAATTTTCTCTCTATTTTATTAATTCTCAAAAATAATCTTTCAGATATGCAAATTGAATCAAATATTATCATACTCTATCGAGTCTAATGCAATTATTATTCTTAGATATGATAGAAATTTGTAGTTGTTATTTCTTCTTCCTTTGTATAAAAAAAAAAAAAATCCTTTTGATAATGGGCTAAAGCTAAGGTTAAGCATCAAAATTATTGTTGGAATTACATACAAAATAAATTTTATATATACACTACTTGCATTCATTAAAGTTAACATGTTTAAATTTTCCTTAAAAATAAGAGTTTCTATCTCTTTTATTTTTTATTTTGATACATAAAAATATTAAGAGAATGGAACTGTAGGCTAAATAAATGAGCCTTTCCAAAGCAAAAAGATACCAAGATTAAACTTATAGCCCAGAACATGTATATATTAGCATTAATAACAAGAATGCTTATGAGCTTTAACACTGCCTTTCTTTAATCCAAGGTTAAAATTATATATTAGCATTAATAACAAGAATGCTTATAAGCCTTAACACTGCCTTTCTTTAATCCAAGGTTAAAACTCCAAACTAGCACAGAGGCCTCATTTCACACTCCTCTCTCACTTTACAATCCCTTGTCCCTGAAATTTCATAAAATTCTCCATTTTCATTACTATCATAGTGTCCCCTTATACACCTACTTTCAAAAACCTTGTCAACTTGTCTAACAAGAAGTGAAAAAGAAAGAGGATGAGAGAAATTATGATATGGAATAGTCTCAAGTTCCAACTGATTGCAACGCAGAAAAAGCTACGGAGTGGTCCATGACATGAAGATTCAAGATAGGTTTAGATAATAGACAGGCAACAGAAAAAGAAAATTCAAAGACCTGCATTCTAAATTCTTCATAGCAGTAGTTCTTAGACTATGCAATCAATATGGATAATAATTTCATCAATTCATGTGAAAAAGGAAAAGTTCATATAAAGATACCACTAAAAAGTTCAACATATACAACAAAAAGTTGCATAGATGCCAAGGGGGCATAACAATCCAACAGATAAGGCTTTGAGATATCTGTCAGGTTTCGAGTTTGAATCTTGTGCATAAGAGATTCAAGAGAAGGGGAAAGTTACCCTTATTGTGTAACTTCCAATTTACAAAGAAACCTAAGAAAAAAATGCCCTTATATATGACTAATTTCACAACCAACAAACAATGCTTATCTGGTTATAAACAAACAAACAAAAAGAGAGACAACGGCCTAACTGTTTTGTTCTGTAGCATTTAGAATGTTTGGAAGCATCATGAAACACTGCCCACAAACACTCTGGTGAGATAAAACAGAATTTGAGGGGCTAAAGTGGATCAGATTAAACATGGATACAGGAAGCAAATATCACAGAGATACACAAAATCCAGACTTTCAACATAATTGCTACCTGAAATTCATATTCTCTTGCTATAGAAGCTCAGATTGTATCATTTTTCTCTACTAAACAAAACTTATATGGAGAATGAGGAAATCACATTAGTCCTTGACTAACCCTACGTGTACGAAAAGAAAAAAGAACTAAACCACCAGAAGAACTAAGGGAAAAAAAAGGGGAGAAACAAAGACCAGAGAGTAGAAAATGTCTATTATGTTGATCTTTTAATTCCTTGATTCCTCACCAAATACCTCATTGTTGCAAACTGGGCATACCTGATTAAACAAAAGTAAGAACGATATGAGACTGAGGCATCAGAAGCTGAATATGCAGAATTCTGAAAAAGTTTTTGCCTCAAAGATGACATTAACTGACCTTGTTTATGCCAAGCCATTTCGTGATGCATTCAGAATGGTAGACATGCTTACACGGGAGTTTCATTTGCTTGTCCCCTCTTTTGTATCTCATCTGGCAGATTACACATCTGCTTCACAAACAATAACAATAAAATGGTGAACACCGTAGGGACATTAATTGAAGAAGGAAAGACCAAAGACAGAGAGATAAAAAAAACCTCCTAGAACTTCCTAAGCAATAAAAGGGTCATTGGCTGGGAATGGGATCCACCAAAAACAAGTACAAGTTTTACTAGCAATGACAACACAATATTGCTGGGTAGGCAAGCAATCTTTTAACATTGCTCTTGCACAGTTTCAATTTTTAACTATATGGTTAGCATACAGCAATAAAACAGCTTCCATCTGTAAGTCATTACAATCAATCTTACATTCATTAGAAAAAAGCACAAAATTTTGGATAAGAAACAAAGACTAAAACAGATTGCTAAGATTATGAAGTTTTACTATTTCTAGATAGGTATGATCAATTGCCTCTAATAATTTGCACTATCTAAATTCTAATTGGAAACATGAGAGATGTAGATATGATTCCAAGTTTACCTAGAGATGGGGAGCAAAAACCAAACAAGACATATCACCACATACATACAAGTGAAAGCAAATGTTTTCATTGTATCATGTTCACTAAATATTTATGCCAAAATTTTACCTCTCCCCAGCTTTTTTTCTCG
This sequence comes from Aleurites moluccanus, assembly GCA_948193065.1. Classification (NCBI taxonomy): domain Eukaryota; kingdom Viridiplantae; phylum Streptophyta; class Magnoliopsida; order Malpighiales; family Euphorbiaceae; genus Aleurites; species Aleurites moluccanus. The sequence goes on from CANXYC010129224.1 coordinate 26,335, forward strand.
AGAAGAAGCTTCTGAACTTGCACTTTGAAGTGGGAAGCAAACTAATAAGCTCCTGTGACAGACCTCTATTTTGTGTTCCAACTGTCTCGCCTAAGTCCAGTAACTCCTGTTGCACCAAGAACAAATAGCTGATACATAACCTCCTTATAAGCATTGGAAATTATCAATTCCTGGTAGCAGTGAATATTAAAATATAATGACTAAGAAATTTACATTAATATTGGTAATAAAAACAGAACCCAATTCAGAAGGCAAACAACAATTCTCCTATGAAACTTTATAGAGGTTCCACTGGCCTCCCAAACATTATTTCTAAGTTTTACATTCGTGCAGCTCAAAGCTAAGTGAATAATAGATGGAAGATAGAACTGCTTACCAGAATACTATAAAGAGATAATTCTATCAGTATAATAGATTATATCAACCTCAGATCAAGAGAAGTTGGTAAAATCTATTGTGTCACAAATGCTAGGTCTATGTCAGTAAAATGTAGTTCAGAATGAGTCGTTTTTCTGGGCCACTCATAAAAAACCTCACTAAATAATTCTTCAGTGAGTTGCAAGAACCACTGGCAACCTGCCCTACCAATCTGGATTGCACTTTTACCAGGCCCAATTCTGTCATCATAAAGCAATGCGTTTTAACCCCAGATTTTATAACATCCTGATAACAATATTGAGCTCTGCAATGAAAATATAAATGCAACTTTTTGCAAGGAAGAGTGCATAAAGCAAACCTCATAGGTCATGTTATCTGGATCAATGTCATCTTGCCAAACATCCTGCAAAAATTACACAAAAAACCTGAATGTTTAGTTAGTTTTTAACGTCATACCAGACTAAAGATCCTAACTTTAAAGTTTGCAACCATAATGTATAAGCATGTGGAACTTGAAGTCGCAAATAACAAATTATTAAAAAGAATTTCAAATATTGAAATATGTATCACATTCCAATGGAAAAATTGGTTGATATGCAAGAACACATCAGCAAGAGAGATTCATACCTGAGAACTATCGCTGCTTGTATGAATTGGGATGCCTGCAAAAGGAGAAAAATTTACATAAGAACAGGAGCATAAGGTTAACAAGAAGAAGAATTTCCATAAATTCCTAAGTGATGCATGTTTACAAAACTTAACCATGAGGAAACAGTTCCAATCAAATGTCAACCAAGTAACATATGTTCAGGCCTTTAACATTGTATTGGAACTATTGCACATTTACAAATTGGCAATTGCCAAGAAACTAACAAGTGGGAGCTCCTTGATGAACAAATAAAATCAGACCCCCAAAATTGTACAAGTTGGATAATCAACCAAAGATGTAAAGATGGGGAAAAGAATTCACTGACATTCTTCTGGTGGATTATGCAGGCCAACAACTGCATCTGCTCCAAACAGCGTTTCTGTGGTCATGAGCTCTTCCATGTTCACATTCACTGAAGGATATTCCCAAGCTCCCCTACCAACATCCATTCTTGGTAAATTATCATTTACCTGATAAGGACCATAATAAGAGGTACTTCCTGGACCAGAAAATCCATATTTATATGCATTCATGTTCATCGACCAGTATGCATTCTCCTGGACACAGAAGGAAAAGAAGTCAAATAAAAATTTCCAAAACATGAACCAATAACAAAAGTAGAAACAACAGCCTAAAACATTGTCACAACACCTAAGCAAATAAAAGAACCATGCAAATATTCTTCATGGAATAGTCATATACATAAAATAGAAGACTAAAAGAAGGCTAAAAGAAGGCCATCATAGGATATAGGTAAAGTATTACAGAGCTTCCAAATTAGTTCTAAAACAATGTTATCTCATTAGGGGCTGTTTGGTTGGCTAACTAAACACCCCTAATTGCCGATTACCAATATGCGCGTCGCCAATTAAAAAAATTTGTGTTGTTTGGTTGGCTAACTAAAAACTCCGATTATGACAAAATTTCTCTTCAATCGGCAAATCCTATAAGCTGCTTTTAGTGATTGGCGATTTGTCAATCGCGCTTTTACTCCAATCGCACATTTAGCAATCGCTCTACCAAACACCCCCTTAATATTGTTAAATAAGCACTTTGGTAAGAGCCTTAGCTTTTTGGAGAAGTGGTTGATGAAACATCTATATATGATGAGAGTTTAATTCAATAAAAATGACTATCAGAATCCTCTCAATTCAAAGGGTACCCTTATTGCATCAATTTTTATGGGTTTCATATCAAATTGTGTTTTTCTCCTTTTCTTTTTCTAATTTTACACATTCATTCCCTAGACATCAGTTAAACAGCGACAGAATTTACTCTTCTACATAAACAGTGTGCTTTCATGCATCAATTGGACAATCCACATCCCTATTCATCTGCAACTTGGATCTAACTATTTTATATCGAACCATTGCCAAAAGCATGAACAACCTAATTGGACATTTTTAACAATCTGTCGCATTATTTTTGTGGTTATTCGAACCCCAGTTAAAAAAATAGGAAACTTTAAGTACCTGCTCAAGCTCTGTTCCAGTAAGAGCATAATGTCCAGGCACATGTGTTAGCCCCTCAAAGAAGTCCATGAAACTTTCGGTGGCGGTGTAAGGAAAACCAGTGTTTATGTAATGTACTTCCATTTGTCTATTCTCGTTCATTGTGAAACCAGTCCACTATTTTTCACTCTAGTCCAGAAAAAAAGAAAAAAGCTGAAAAATTCACAGAAATTAACATCATCAGATGTCTACCAAAACACTATTAACATTTTATGCATAACCCCTCGATAGTTGGGGTTAGTGAGATGAAATTCTCTCTCACCCCCTACATTTATCATGGTGAACGGTGAAAAACAGAATTTTCTCAGAATTCATCTTTATGAAAAAATAAAATAAAATCCAACTCTTTGACCATATCTTCCTCAGATTTTGCACGTACTTTACAACTTCTGAGTTCCTGCAATGTATCAGTGCAGGCCAAATTCCATTCTCCTGCAAAACGACAAATAATTAGAATTCCCCAAATAATTAGAAAGAGAGAAAAAACTGAATCATAAAAAAATTTAGTTGATTAATAATAGACTAAAATTCTCAAATTTAGCCATGAAAAGGGCAAAACTCACAAAAGATTGACATGAAATTCAAAGCTAGAAAACATAATGAGCTAAAATTCTTATATTTCAGCCAAATAAATAAAAATTTTAAAAATTCTTGCTCATTCCTTTGACTTCAAGGAAAATGCAGAAAAAAACAGAAAGAAAAGCAAGAGAAAATTTTTGAGTTTCATTTTCTTGAGACGGAAAATAAAGGCCTCAATTTAACAATCATCATTTAGCTCAACACAGCTAATCTTTCACATATTTTTTCCCCAAAAAAAAATGGAACCACAAAATACACAATAATTTCATTTCTTTTCATTCTGTCCTTTTTTTTTTTTTACCTCCACTTTCTCAGCAGCCAACCAAAAATAGAAAAAACAGAACTTCAGTTTCTTTTTTACTTTTTCCCTCTTTTCTTTTTAATGAATCTGTACTTCAGACAGGAAAATCTCTCCACATTTTGCCTTGTAAAAACTGTCCAAGAAAATATATAAAGAAACAATCAAAGAAAGAATAACATTACACCCACAAAACACCATTAATTAAAACTTCAATCACTAATAATGAGCTAAAAACAAATACAGAGAAAAAGGGTATAGAAAGAAAATAGAGAGAAATTGGAAGGACAATTTGGTACTTACATTGATCAAAAACACTAATTAAGACCTCGATTAACGTTATTATAGAGATTTTAGAACAAAAAAATAAAAATAAAATAAAAACAGAAACTTTAGAAAGAGAGAGATGTGGAAGAAGAGAAGAGAAGAGAAGAGAAACAGACAATGAGAAGCTCAATCTCTCTCTGTATGTAAGGTGAAGCCTTTTTGTTGGGAGACAGAGAGAGAGGAGAGTGTGAAAGTGAAAGTGAAAGCAGAATTTGAGAGTGTTCAGTTTTTTATTTTTTATTTTTCTACTCTTTCATTTGACGCAGTTTTTCTGACTTAGCAGAAGGTGCGGAGGGGACCGAGGGAGCGACGTGTCGGTTAGATAGATGAAAAACGGTGTCGTTTTAGAGTTTTCTAACATCTACTACTTTTATACTAATACTACTTTTCGTGAAACGTGAAATTAATAAAATTAATAAATTTTATTTTTAGATATTAAAATAAAATTTATTAATTTATTAATTATATTTTCATATATTTATATTTAATTAAATAATTAAATTCTATAAATTTTTAAAAGTAAATTATTAACTTACTGTATATTTTCTGATATACTTCTTAATATTTTTTTCGTTCTAAAATATATATTTTAATTTTTTTTTAAAATATTATAATTTAATTATTTCATTTCTTAATATAAGTTATATTTTATGTTAAGTTAACAATAATGCAATTATTAAAAATATGTTGAAAAATATAAAAATTAATTAAGATATAAAATGTGAGAGAATTAAAAAAATTAAGAAAGATTAAAGTAATTAATAAATTAAAATAATTAATAAATTAAGAAGGTTAAAATGAACTAAAAAAATTTTATCGCTCGAGAGTTTTTAGACCAATTTATATGATTAGTAAAAATTTTAGATTTTTTTTTATATAAATTTAATAATATATTTTTTAACTAATAAATTTTAAATTCAATAGTATTAGGGTCAGTTTAATTTGACAATAAACATTTTAATTAGTAAAATGCATAATCATTAAAAAAAATTAATTTATTTTAATATTTCTAATTTATTTATTATTTTAATTTTCCTTCACTTTTCTAATTTTATCACATTATATATCTCTTAATTATAATATCTATTTATAACACCTTTTTATAAATGATAGTATTATTATAATATTAAGATAAAATATAATTTGAATTAAAAAATATGATAATTAAATTAAAACATATCAAAACAAATTAAAACGTTTATTATAAAATAAAAGTTTGAGTTCGAGTTTCATGTAATGTGATAAATTATCTTTGAAGTTAAATTTTGAAACATAAATAATATTAATATTTAATTATATAAATATTAAGATTTAATTATTTTTAGGTGAAACTGATCGATAAATTTAAATTAGATGAAATTCATAAAATAAAATTCATGCGATGTAAAATTATCACAGCGATAATTTTTTTTTATTCACATTATTTAAATTTAAGATATTATTTAAGAGAAATTAACTATTTGCCTTACTTAAGGAACCAACTATTTGAAGATAGTAAATAAAAGAAAAAGACAAGGAAATAATTAGAGAACGCCTTAATTCCACCGTTTCTCCCCTTCAGTTTTTTTAGCAGTAGGGATTATAAATTATAATGAAGCTCTATTTGAGGATAAAAATTGGAATTAAAATTAAGAATTTTAATTATAATATTTATTTTTATATAAAAAATTAAAATTAAATAAAAAATTAATGACGATGAAAATATTTATTTGAGTTGGAAATGATAGTGAATCACCGACGGTAGCGATGGGGTGGTGATGAATCACCAGCGATAACGATTCGGTGAGTCATCATCATCAGCGGTGACAATCCGATAAACCATCATTGTCAGTACAATTAGATGAGCCACCGTCGTCAAAGGTGGCGAATCACCGTCACTAATGATAGCGGACCACCTTCACTGATGATAGCGGATCACTGTCACCGATAATAACTTTAGAGATGGAGATAGCGGTGGTAATAGTACTGGGAGTGGTTATGAAAGAAATAATTATAGTGGTGATTATGAAATTATAATTCTTATAAATTGAGAATAAAATTATGAAATTATTTTTTTAATTATATTATAATTACATGAATTTGTAATTAGAATTTCAATTTTAATTTTAAATAGTTATCAAAAACTGAAATTAAAAATTTTAATTTCAGACTCTCCGTACAGCGTCTGAGTTAAAATTACAAGCCATTTATTTATTGACGTTCAAACATTGAGTCATAGCAACTGTAGCAAATAGTAGAAGAGATTGTACTTTTTAACAAAAAATTTAGAGAATTTAAAAAAAAAAAAATTGAAAATACAATTCAAAAGTTTTGATTTAAAATTTCTCATGTTATTAAAAAAACTTATAAATTGATCAAAAGTTATTGAATAATGAAATATATATTCATCAATATCAAATATATTTATTAATATAATGAATACCAACATATGATTTATGATGAATATTACTTTTAACTAGCAAATTGTTATCAAAATCTCTCATATCTGAAATGAATGATTTTGAACTACACATAAATTCAATATGATATTAAGAATATTATTATAATATAGTTAATTTAATTTGTTATTGTTATAGTCTTGTAGAACAATAATTATATATGTATTGTATTAATTATAAATAAATATTATAATATTTAAATTGCTGAATATGAACTTATCAAATTTATTTTTTATGTTATTACATTATATTATTAATTTCACATAAATTATATATATCACTTTAAAACTTTAAGTATTTTATAGATAATTTTTTTTTATATATTTTAATTTATAATTATTCCTCCTACTCTTTGATAATATTTTTTAAAATTATATTCAATATTTTCAAATTTAGATATTAATTTTCATTTAAAAAAAATTAATATTTTGATTTATATTTTTCTACTTTTCAAACCTTGATATTATGATTAATATCGATAATTAAGTCCTTAACAATAACTTAATACATGTTTTTAATGATTTTGTAAGATTTATTTATATGGATAATTTAGAGTTAAATTTTTAATATTTGAATCGCTAATTTGAAATATTTAATAAATTCAATATTTTTAAATTTAATGAATAAATATTTTAAAAATTATAATTGAAATATTAAAAATTAAAAATTAAAAATTTCTATTTATTACTTATTATCAGTTGAAACACAAATAATCAGCTAATTGAAACCATTATATAATAAAAAAATTTAATTTATTAAGTATTAATTTATAGAAATTTTACTGTAATAATTATTTACAAAATAAAAGGAAGAAAATACAAAATATTTGGTAAGTGAAAGAAAAGAAGAGGAGGAGAAAGGGGTGAGAAGATGGGTTGCTGGAGCTGCTGTGTAAAATGTGTCTCATTTTATTTATTTAAAAAATTTTATAAATTTTTTAAAAATTATATTTTGATAGTTTTTAATATACTAAATTTATTGATATATTTTTTATACTAAATAAAAATCATTTGGATAGAAAAAAATGCACTAAAAATACGTTAAATTTAGACCGTTAAATATAATACATAAAATTTCTATTATATTTTTTTCTGTCCAAATGATTTTTATTTAGTATAAAAAATATATCAATAAATTTATTATATCAAAAACTATCAAATATAATTTTTTATAAAAAATTTTAAATAAATAAAATAAAATACATAAAAAATTATTGTGTAAAAATATATAGCACTCTCCATCAATTGAGAAGGCTGAGGCAGCCGCATTAAGCAGAGGGAACAGAGTGTCTCGTTCTGCAAAATCTTTGCCGTGCAGCTGTACACTGATCCCTACAATTTGTTCATCTCACATTTATCCAAAATCCCAATAAAAAGGTCTTTATTGGGTCCCCAACCCCTATAAATATTCAAAACTATAAACCAGATAAGGTTAAATTAGCCAATGATCCCTTTCATTTGATAAAATATGTTCATTCGCATGTTCAATATATAATACCCATTTGGTAACCCATCTGCTAAAATAAATTTTAAAATAAATTATTCATAATAACTAAAAAAAATCAAGTTTGAAAACAAAATTTTATCAAAAATAAAATTTAATATTAATTATTAAATATTCAATTAGCTTTGGCATTAATTATCAAATATTTAATTTTAACGTGAACTGAGTATGAGAAATAATTTAATTAATTTTAAATTTAATTTAATTATTTATTTTTTTAATATTTTTATTTATCATTTAAGATTTTATATATATATTAAAATACTTATTAATTAAATTTAAAATAATTTATTTAATCTTATATATTTAACCTTATCTTAAATTAAGTTATTGTATTATAATTAAACGATATAAAGATAAAGTAAGAAAAAATAAATAAATATTATTTTGAAAATTTAAAATAATAATTAAAAATATAAATAGAAGAATTTTTAAAATGACAGATAAAAAAAATGGAGAGAATATATTATATATATTTTTATTTTTTATTATTATATTTATATTTATATTTATTTTATATATTTTTTAATTTTTAGTTTTTTTATATAAAATATAAATTATGTTGTATAAATATGTAAACAAAATATAAAAAATATATAAGAAAATAATATTAAAAACATTTTAATGAGAAAAATAAAAATAAAATACAATCACATGTATTATCCATCTCGATTTATCTCATTTCATTATCTGTTTCGTTCTTGATAAAATAAGTTTTTTTATTTTTAAATGACAAATTTTACGAAATTTGCTCATAATTCGTTGTTATTCCTAGAAATAGGTCTCAATAATTATTTAGTTATGTACTGTGAATGTGTGCATTTTATAGGCATGATTAAGATATATTCATAAGGGGTCCAAATTCCATATACTAAAATTAATATTACAAGAGAAGAAATTACATATACACATAGAAACCATGTTAGAGATGATAATGATAAGTTTTTTAATCATTTGGTTTTTGTGAAACTTGCCCCTTTCTTTGGTTATTCTATCATAAATTTGTGTGGGCTGATTTTAGAATGATTATTATTAAAACCATATAAATATATATAATTAAAATATTAAATAATACTTATAGAAAATATAATAGTTTTATAATCATAAAATTAACAAATTTGTATGGTTAAGGTTGGTATTGATTTTAATTATTCGTTGATGATTGATATGACAAATGCTTAAGCATAACTTTGGATCCCATCTAAAAATTTTCCTAATCAAACCTACTAAGTTAAAAAAAATATGGAAAATTTTAATTAATGATTATTTTTTATATGATCATATAATATTTAAATTTATTGGATCTGATTAATCTAAACTCGAGTCAAGAATAATTCAATGAAATAAAATTTTTTCAATACTTATTTTCTCGGTTTAAAAAACTTGAATTTGATATTTTATTTAAATAATTAATAAAAAATTTTGAAAAAAAAAATATTAAATAGACTATAAGATTTTTTTCTTCTTCTCATAAATACAGTCTATATATAGAGAATCAATATATTAAATTTCTGCATCCTCCACCTCTACCAAATTTAGACTAGAAAATTCTAACATCATTCTAATTTCAGTCAAATAAGTTGGTTAATTTTATTATTAGCATCTATCCTATAATTTGATTATTGACTTTTCCTCCATTTCTTTAATTGAACAACAAACCAAACACTAACTTAGTTATTTAATTTTTTTATTTTTGGTATAGGAAGAATAATCAAAAGCTAAATACCAACATTGGTAAACAATTTTTTTTTTATTTACATTAGATATATATATAAATTCAATAAGATAAAAACATATAAAGTAAAAAAAATATTATATTTTTTACTGAAAAAAATAAAAAAATATATTTATTAAAATATTTTATTATTCGTTGATTTGATATATGAATTAAATTGACGGAGACGTCGTAAAAAAAATTCAAATTATCATAAGGGTAATCTCAAATACGAAAAGGATCAGCTTGAAAAGTACCTAATTTAGGCAGAAAATAAACATCTAATAAGTTAATGAACTTTACTTCCAATTACCATCATAATTTTTTACTCAAAAAAATTTTTTTTTTTTCAATAATTACTCTCTTGAATGCCTCCAAAATTGGCTAACAGTTTTGAGGCAAAGACAGCTAATAAATTCAATACAAATCCAAATTATTCACTTTCCTTTTTTAATCTTTTTGAGTTGTTTTGCTATTGGATATATATACCCATAAAAAAGACAAGACATGTTCTTGAATTTTGTGGGGATAAAATAATTTTCATGGTATTGGTAATTAGTGATTGCTTTTTTGCTATATTATTACAGACAGTTGAAGATGGATAACCAAAACCAGCTGACTCCTTTAAAGAAAGTAGTTATAAGTTGAAAATCTTGAGGATAAAAATAAAATAAAATCAAGAGTCTTGATTAGGTAAGTGTCTAGGGCAGCTTGTCAATTTCACTTTCCTGCAATTATAATTTTGTTTTTGGTTGAAGTTGTTATAGTAATTGTTATTAAAGTTTATGAATCCGTACACACGTGAATTTATAAATAAATAATATTAAAATTTATTTGCATAAAATTAATTAATTTATATTAGATTTAACACTCACTTATAAGTTATTTATTTATTTTATGAGATATTTTTCTCAATAATAATATGATTTTAGAGGTGGCCATGGACAACAGTATAGCTTTCTCTTAGGTTGGCTCTATAATGGTGGAAATTTCAGCTTTTCACATTATCTTCTTAGGTTTAAACTTTTAATCTTTCATATTATAAAGTAGACAAACACTTAATTATTAGACAATTAATTTAATATTAATTTATTTAATGATTTCGATTAAAACTCAAACTTAAAATTTAAAATTTTAAAGAAGATTATTGTATCATTCAATTAAAAATTCATTAGAAAAAAAAAGTAAAGTTTGTTTAACATCAAATTGCTTCTATCACAATCCTAACTAGAAGATTGCAATCCCAAAAGAATATTAAAAACAATACCTCTTATTAATATTTTACTCAATTTGCTCATCTTTTCTTCTTTTAGCCCCATAGGGGAAATGGAACTCTTTAGACCCACCAAAATGCACAATTTATATATATACATACACTCACTAGATTAAGGGAATAAAGAGTAAATCTTTAGCTGAGAGTATAGAAAAGCTCCTTCCAAGTTGCCAAATTATAATGACACTTCTTGTGCCAGAGAAGCCTAGTTTGCAAGCAAGGAATTGATCTTGCTTTACCATACAAAGTTTCTTGCAGATAGAGAGATTTAGTCTCTTAAACTAGGAAAAAGATAGTCAAAAATTGAAGAAAGAATAATAATAATTGGGTATCTTATATATAAATTACAAGTTATATTAAAGAGTCATTGATCTGAGTCAACTTCATTAAAGCAAAGATTTATGGCTATCATAAATTTTATTCTCTGACTTAATATTACAATGGATGCACCCTACTTTAGCAAACATAAATCTATGTTAACAATTAAAAAAAAAAAATTGATGGTTCAGATTTTAAGAAGGGTTCAAGATCTATGTTAATTGTAATGAAGTTTAAATTTAAAGGAAAAGAATTAAATTCCAGTGCAGAAAGAAACTTCTTTTATCATAAGAATCTTGAGTAGTTGGGCACTCTTATGGGTATTATTTATATACGAGTTTTAAGGTTCAAATCTTGATATCCTTTTTCAAGAAGTTAAGATGTGAATTATATGACATTTCATTAGTCTTAAAATTTCATATTACATTGTGAATCTATAAATTTTAAAAAGGGAGACACTATAATAATAATAATAATGAAATAAATTTATTTAAAAAATATTAAAATAATAAAAGCACCAAATATCATTAATAAATATGAATTATTATTGATATTAAGAATAAAAGCTAAATTAATCGAATCTACTATATCAAATTACATCAATTAAATCAAATCAAAATTGATGATTTTAAAATTTATTTGATTTAGTTTGGTTTAAAAAATAGAATAAATCGAAAAATTTAATTTACGATTTAAATATATATTTTTTTTTTACCATGATAATAATTAAATATATTTGATTTTATTTTATATATAAACATATTTTTTAATCTAATATTAATTTAGAATTTAAAAAATATCACTTATAAAAATTAACTAAAAATAAATAAAAAAAAATTTAATTTTTGAAAAAAATATAAATTTTAGATGTGCTAATTAATAGAATAAATAAATTTTAAATTATATAATATTAATTTTTTTTTAATTTTTTTATTACCTATATTTTATCGTTGTATTTTCTTAAATTTATAATAAAATATTAATAATTTATATAAAAATAAAAATTAATTTAAAAATAATTAAATCGAACTAATATCACTCCTTATTGATATTATGTTTTGTCGTGTTATTTATGTTTTAAGTTGATGACCTACATGCCGGACTTTCTCAGGAATGACAGTTTTATTTTTCTTATCCTAATCCTAATAAACCGAATAATATCTGGTTATTTTAATAAATAGGATAAAATAAGTTTTATATTTTAAATTCGAGTTAGATTTAAATCAAATACGAGTAAAAATATAATCCAACTCGAACTCAATTTTATTATATATTTTATGTATATTTTTATTTTTTTAATATTATAATAATATTCAATTTATATTTTTTTTTTATGTGAAATACAAAGTTAGTTTCTCTCTATATATTTATATATATCAATATTTTCAAAATTAGATTACTTAAAAAATCAGTGAAGATATACGGTCAAAAGGTCAGAGGTTCGATCGAAATCGAACCAATTAAATAAAAAAATCGGTATGCATATATATGTATATATAATTTGATATTTATTATATATATGATGAAAATAAATATAATTTGATATTTATTATTTTTGATCAAAAATAATAAAATTTAAAAATTTTAAAAAAATTTGATCCTCTGGAACCGAAAAAATCAGTTCGATTCTACCGATTTACAGGTTTTTTAATTGATTTATGGGATGGATAAATAGGACTGACTGAATCAATTCTTAATTCGATTTCCAAATTTTTTATTCGACCGACCGGTCCGATTCGATTTTAACAATCATTATATATAAATACACCCAAGCAAGGCGGGTAGCAGAGCTGGAATTTTTATTTTAAATGGATTAGTTTGAATTTTCAAAGTCCATCCTCTCTATTCGTTGCTATCCCTAAGCTTTCTAATTAAGTGTGACCATGACTGGTTTGGCAGTGGATCCTTAATTATCAATCCATGAAGATTTAGCTGGGCTTAGAAGCTGGCAAACCTGGATGAATTTTGGACTTCGTTTACCTACCTGTTTTCTGCAACTGCAAAATGATTTCCTGAATCTATGAGCAAGAAATTATTGGAAGCTTAGTTTTTGAAACACTATCTTCTTATATTTTTTAATTCAATTGCCCGACCTCTGTCCTATGAGAAAAACATCCGTCAACTGAATTACTAGATTTATTTTTGGAGCTTCGCGGTAAATCGGCTTCTGCCAAACTGAATTGGGACTTGGTTTGTTACAGTAAAATTTCTTTTCGGCCAGGAAATGAACCCGATACCTGCAATGTTTACGCAAGCCACTGCTTCTCGAATAACAAGAGATATTTATATTTATTTAAAATAAATATATAAAATATATTTTTAAATTTAAAATACGCTAAATATTTTTTTTGAATATCTTAATTGTAAAATTAAAATACCATTTTAAAGTTAAAAAAAAAAATCTGATAATTTTTTAAAACAATATTTTCAAAATTTAATTACCAGTCAAATATATTGACAATCATAATAGCTATACTGTACATGACCACAACAGCATTTATGACGTTACATTTCTAGACTTGACCAATCTTCATGTTAGAATTCAAATCAGAAGGCTATCACAATAATAACCTTGACTTTTCTTATATAAAATTTAGTTCCTGTTGAATAGGGAACAATAAAATGCCCTTTACATCATGATTCTAGGCTGCAAATGTGCCAAACTATTAACTAATAACATATGTTTAATTTGATAAAAACTCGTTTATATTCGATTGATTTTATAAATGAGTCAAATAAATTTTATTTCAAGACTCGATAAATAAATAAATTTAATTTGAGTAAAATTAAGTTTGACTCGATTAAATTTGTGAATAATTCAATTATAAATTCGTAAATATATTTATGAATAATTTGATTTATAAATTCTTAAATAACTCTGTAATGACGGTGATAATAATAATAATAATTATTATTATAGTTATTATTATTATTATTATTAGCTTAATAATTATGACACTCCAAAAAATATATTTTAACACTCATATAATTTTTTTATAATTCAGTTTGACTAAAATATATACTCTTAATTTTTTTTATACGTGTATTTTAAATATTTTTAAAAGAAAAATAAATTATATATTTAATTACATTTTTATTTTTTAATAAAAGTTACTCATTATTAAAAAATTTATTATTATTTTTTTTAATAATAAAATATAATATTCATTCACTTAATATATAAATCATATACAATTTAATTATTAAATAAGTTCGAGTAACATAAATATATAAAATATATAGATAAATAATTTGATAATATATAATTTTTTTTTAAATCAATATTATATTATATTCTTAGAATAACTCTTAAATAAGAATTATATAATTATATTTATATTTATGTGATATTAATAAAATTTTATATTAAATTTTTTGTTAGTGTTTAATAATTTAAAATTTTAATTTTAAAATATATTTTTTATTAATTAACATCTTTCAAATACGTATAATTCTCAATATGCAATTTTTTTTTGTTATATTTATTTAATTAAAAATAAATATTTAAAAAATTTTAGTATTCAATTAATCATAAATGAATTTCAAAATAAATCGAATTCGAGCCTAACACAATTATAATTTGAATTCAAACTTGTCAAATAGTTAAATGCTTAAGCATAAATCCAAACATGCTAAAACTAAACTTGGCTGAATTACAGCCCTATATGATACACTATGCTTTTCCTGTACAAAAGATCTATCAACATACTAACCAAAACTTCAATATATCATAAAATCTAACATTAACATTTTCAGATATATAAACTGCTCATCTCCCCAAGCACTTCCCAACATCTACCTAGAAGCATTTCTTCAAGGCAAATATCAGAACTTACCATGGCCACCGTTGCAACAGCTAAACATGTAAAATTTCAACAATCAAATAACGTCGAACTTAAAAACAAAATTACCACATAATATATGGGAAAAATACTTCAATTCTCATAAATGAAACTTCAAAAAGCAGTGGTGGCATTAGCCACAACTCATATAAATGAGGTTCCAAGCAGTGGTGGCATCAGCCACAACTCATAAATGAGGTTTCTGATATAAAAAAAAAATCCCATCCAAATGTAAAATTGGGTTAGGGAAGCAACTCCCCCTACAAATGAATTATTTGAAGAAAAATTCGGCCGGGCTAAATTCTCATAGTCAAAGATTTTCATCAACATCTAAAACTAAATGGAACAACAAACTCAGGATATAAAGCAGCTTAAGCACCACCAGATCCATACTTCTTGCCAAAGACAATCAGCTGCAACTTGTCATAACCAGCAAGCACACCAGCACCAGCAACGGCACGGAGAATGTTTGCTCCTGCACCCTTGAAGAGAGACTTGGCACCCTCATTCTTCAAGATCTGAGAGAAGGCATCAAGTGAGCTCTTGTACTTGACAGCTTCACCAGATGTCATCATCATTCTTCTACGAACAGTGTCAATGGGGTAGGATGCAAGACCAGCACCATTAGTGATGAGCCAACCAAGTGCAAAGCTAGCAAAGAAACTATCCTGTTATCATAAAAAATAAGAACAAATGTTACTAAACTGAAAAGGCTGTGTTCATTTACCAGTAAGAATGATCAAATTGCCCAGAATTAGCATTTTAGTCCAATCAGCAAACATGAAAAAAATAACAACTAGGGAGGTTGGCTCAAATGAGTAGCTAGGACAAAAAAGGGTCCTATATGCTTCAAGAAGATAGGAGGTTGAGGAAATTAATACTCAAGAACCATGAAAATAATTGGCTGAAATTAATAGTAAAAACCATGAACCATATCAAAGTGCAATGATAACAGAAAAAACAATAAAAGATTTACACATCCACTTGTTATGAAACAAGGACCATTCCTAGCACAATCTTGCAACCACTAATCATAAAAATAAACAAAAATAGAGAACATAAAGGAAGCATGTCTCTAACCTGTAAATTTCCAGTCAAAACCACAGGCTTCAGAGAGTCATACATTCCAAAGTAGAGACCACGGTAGACAATAATTCCAACACATGAAATGTTAAACCCACGGTAAAGCCCAGCAATACCATCAGATGCCAATGTCTTCTTGTAGACGTCAATAAGCCCATTGAATTGCCTCTCACCTCCCTTCTTGGCAGCTTTGGCATCATTGGCAAGACGGGTTCGTGCATAGTCAAGAGAGTAGACAAAGAGGAGGGAAGAAGCACCAGCAGCACCACCAGAAGCCAAGTTACCAGCAAACCACTTCCAGTACCCATCTCTGTCTTTCTTAAAGTTGAAAAGCCTCTTGAAGTAATCCTTGAATGCAAAGTTTAAGGCCTGGCACAGCCATATAATAGCAATGAACAGAAAGTTCCCAAGATAAAAACAAGTACAGGGACAGAAAAGGGAATTACAAAATGGTAATAGGGTGTACTAGCTCACCTGAGTGGGGAAGTAACGGATGACATTAGCAGTGTTACCCCTCCATAACGAACCAAATCCTTCATCCTTAATTGTTCTCTTAAAGCAATCACCAATGCCCTTGTAGGGTTCTGAGAGTCTACCACTTTTAATCATCTCGTCCTGGTTCTGAATCAGGAGCTTAACACGCTCAATTGGAGCAGCAGCAGTTTTAGACACAGCAGCAGAGACTCCACCCATAAGGAAATCAATAGCAAAGCTGGCAAAGCCCTTTTCGGAAGGGGCATGGACGCAAACAGAGGATGCAGTAGATGGAATAATTGAAAGGTCTGTAGCAGCACCACATGCTATGGAATATTGGAATGCAGCATTAGAGTAGTTGCCATATGCACGCCTTTGGTAAAGAGCAGGCCTCTGGATAAACCCATCATCATGCTGGAAGTCTTGGGAAAGAGTGGAATGAAGGAACTGGCCAGCTACCTTCTGCATGACAGTAGGGTATTGAACCTGATCAACCATTGTGACTTTCCCTGCAATAATGTAAGCAGGTACTGTCAAAAACTGTTAAATTCGAAGGCAACGCAATTGCAAAACCTTTGTTTAAGTCCACATAAAAATGGAGAACAAAGAAGAAGCATATGAACTGATATTAGAATGAGCAATCATATGAATATCAAATTGCAATAGTTTAGGAAGCAAGTCAGGGAATCACACACATCGTAGCATCACCACACCCCTTTTTTATTTATAGGCTCAAATGGAAAACAAAGACTACCTAGAGAACACTATTCCAAAACTATCAGCAGACTACCTTAATGGATGATACTTGCCTGTAAACACCAAACACAAAACGAAACTTCTTACCTTAAGCAAATTGAAAACACATTCAAAGCAATTGTGTTCTACAAGCACAGGTTAGGTTTTGTGTTTTACAAAAAAGTAAGAGATAGCAGCGAAATAATCTGAACTAATGAGCCTAATTAGACACAGTGCCAATCAAGTTAGCAGACATTCTGAAAAATTAGCTGACCAAATACAGCATGAAAAGACTTTTAAGGTCAACTGAAAAAATATATACACCCAAACCCCCAAATACGAACACACGAGTCTAAGTGGCATAAATTGATAACTATAGAGTGTTTAGAACACATTTAAAAAAAAATGATTATCAAATAAATGACAATACGGGAAACCAATAGAGATAAATCATTTTAAACAAACAAACCAACAACAGCCCAAAATTAGTAATAATCGAAAACTCAACTACTGAATTGAAAATTGAGCATTAGTAAAACAGTAGAGCAAATCAAGTGGAAAGAGACTAACATTTCGTATCATATCTAATAATATAAACTTTTAAAATTACAAAAATAAAAATGCCCTTTTTATCGAAAATAGATTTAGATCATTAGAAAATTGCATAAAAAATTAAACTTGAAAAAAAAAAAGTTAACTTTAAACAGATCCATCAGATGCAAACTACATATAACATAATTTTTATTGGAAAAAAAAAAGCCAAATCACGATTGACAGGTTGATATAAACACTCTAAATAAATAAAAAAGTTGATAAGAAAACAAAAACAGAGTGAGGGATCGGATCTAATTTCACAGATCTAATAGATTAAAAGCAAATGCTAGATTAGATCGAATAGTTTTACCTCAATAAACTCTATAAAACCAAACTCCAATAAAACTGGAAATTGAAAATAACATGAGGTAAAAAATACAGATCTAAAGCGATCAAGCAGGAGAACATCAGAGAAAAAGCAAACAGCAGATCTGATTTCAAAGCTGCATTTTATATATTCCAATTTACCTTAAAAGTGGTGGCGGCGGCGGCGGCAGCGATGAGGCGGGTAGGCTTATATCTCCGCCCTTCGCTGAGGAGTTGAAAGAAGGAATCTGCGAAAGGAATGAGAGAGATTTGTGGAGGAGGCTGAGCTTTGTAAAGAGTGAAAGCGAGAGGGCATTTATTGGCTCAATATGTAGGTCGATTGATTTTATTGCTTATTATTAAATTAATTTTTTTAAAAAATTTTAAATTAAATTAAATTATTATTATAATTAAATCGTTAATTTAAATTAATTTGATTTAATTGTTAATTTATTAATTTTAAATTAAAATATATTTTTATAAATTATTATTATTTCAATATAAATTTGAGAAATTGATAAAATATTTATGATACAAAAATTTAAAATATTTTAATATATAATATAAAATTTACATATTTTATTAATTTACAGTTTTAAAATTTATATATTTTTTTAAAATTTATTTATTTTTAGTTAATTTATATGTATGATATTTTTTAAAATTTTAAATTAATATTAATTTAAAAAATATGTATTTATATATGAAATAAAATTAAATATATTTAATTATAATAATAAAAAATAATATATATATATATATATAATTTTAATTTAATTCAATTTTAAAATTTATATATAATTTCGATTCGATTTATTTTAAAATCAATATATAATTTCAATTCGATTTAATTTAAAACTGATATAAAAATTTTAAATAACAAACTAAATTAAATTTTTTATTTATTATATTTTCAAAATAAATAATATTAAATAATTTATAAAATCATAAATATTCATTTAATTTAATAATTTAATTGATACGACTCTTGACTCAATTTGATGGATATTTTGGGTTTTGGTGTGATTTCACTGGCCTCAACATGTGTGTTGGGTTTTGTTTCAGTGTGATTAATTGACTTGCTGGATCACATGTACGTGCAGATCTCACCGTTGACATTTTCTTTTTTCAAATATCGGCACGTTGATATATATATATCAGAACATATGAAAAAAAAATATAAGTATTTTTTCATTTAACAAAAAATTGATAAAAGAGTAATATTGATTATAATATTTTATTATTTATTAATTTTATAATATTTTTAGTCATTTACTATTCATTTTTAAAAAATTTAAAAAACAAATAAAATTAATATAAAAAAAATGAAAATATATTAGTTTGGAATTATTTTTTAAAAAAATATTTTTATTTTTATTTTTTAAACAGTAAACTTATAATCGATTTATCATTCTCAATGCTAAAAAAAAAAATTTATTGACCATTTTGAATAAATCATAGTTTGAAAATATATAAAAATATAAATTTTTCTTAATTATTTACTAAATTTAAAATGTAGTGAAAGTATTTTGTAAAATATAATCTAATCATAATATTAATATTGATAATAATTTTTTTTAAAAAATATTAAATTTAAAATAAAAATAAAGGTTATTAATTTTTATTTAAAACATTAAAACTTTAATTAAATTGAGAGGATGACAGATTATATGAGAAAATAATGATAAAAAAAATACATTATTTTAATACAATAATGTATTAAAATAAAATACATTAATACGTGGAAAAAATACGAATAATATATGATATTGAAGGGGATGCTTATTGGTTGGCTGAAGTGGCAGGCCGGTGAGCCATGGCCCATGTTGGTTTTTGAGAGCGTTTACCGCACGCTAATGGTCAAATTTGGGCTGTGCCACCTTTCTTCCCTTTTATTCTCCTTCCACACATTTTGTTTTTTAGTTTGATACTATTTTTTTTTTATAACAAATAAACACATGTTTGATTTATCAAACTTGGGATTCAATGTATGATATTTTTTATAGAGTTTAATTTGCTTCTTAATTCTTATAATTAAAAGTATAATAAAATATCTACGATTTATTGTTGAAAATAACATTAATATTAATTAGGTAAATAACTAATTGTTATTTTTTTTAAAACGCTGTTATGGGTTAAATTATTCTCATTAGGATCACGAGAGTTATTATTAGTTGATAAAATTAATATTATTTTAATCATAATTATGAAATTATCATTATTTTAAAAGGATATTTAGGTGAAAATTAAATTTTGAAAAATAAAATTTTAAAAATATCGTTTCAAAATAAGTTGATATGTGTACTTTAATTTTTTTTTTAAATTTTAAAATAATATTTTAAATTAATTTATCAAATACTAAAAAATTTATTTAATATTTTTTAAATTTCAAAATGACATTTCATATCCATTTTAAATAAATTTATATACCTTCCGAACGCGCGATTCTAAAGATGTTATTAAAACTCCTCTCTCACTTGATCTAAAAGTCAAATTATTCATGATTTCTTTAATTTAATATTACTACAATAATCGTTATAGTCATGAGATTTTGAGCATAATTTTAGATTATTTTAGATTTGAGATCACTATGGCAAATAAATAAATTTATGTCTAAATATGTATTTGAGCGGTCATTAACATTAAAAGCATCCATTAATTTCTCCAATTTTTTTATAAACTACCTAATTTGTGCTGCCATGAATATATTCACGAGAGAAAAATGAAAGCTTAAAAGGAAAATCATTTTTTTTTTGGGTCTAAAACGTTACAATTCCCTTAATATAGAAAATTATAAAACACTTCATATTTTATTAGTCAAATCCAAATTTATAAGTGGAGGATGTTCATCTGCTGGGACCTTTTTCTGGTCCTGCTGTCGTTGTTTTCCCTTATTCTTCTTGTTTATTTATTTGCTGATAGCTAATATTATATTTTTACTATATTATTCCTATCATATTATTTTTATAAAAAATAATTATTTTTAAAATTAATTTTCATATGATGTATTTATTTATAATTTTTAAAAAATAATAAACAATTATTACAATGTTATTATTATATTTATATTTTAAAAAATATATAATATATATAATTATACTGATATGATCATTTTACATCTCAACAGTAATAATTATTAAATATTTTTTATTAAACAATTAATATTTATTAATAACTACCAATTACTAATTACTAGTAGGAATGAAACTAAAAAATTAATTATAGTTGGGTCGAAAATTTAAATTTTTTTTATATATACAAAGTAAATATATAATTCAATTTAAACAAAAAATTAATTGAAAAATCAAAATTTAAATAAGTAAATATAATTTGATTATGAGAAATTTAAATTTTTTGGTGAATCAAAATACCAAGTTAATAAAAATTTTGGATGGATGATATCAAGAATTTTAATTTTCTGGTGGATCAAAAGAGAAACTTTTCACTAAATTAATAAGACAAAAAAAATTTATGGGTAACTTAAACTCACTTAGACCTGAAAATACTTTCATCTTTAACTATCAGTTATTAACAACAATTATCAGTAATCAATGACTATAAATGATTAAATTAAATATTAATCAGACTTTCTTTGCAAGATCATTTTAAAGGTTATGAAGATATTACTTTAATTATTTTAAACAATATATTTATAAAAATAATTTGTTGTACCTATTTCAAGAGATAAGATAGATAATATTTTGTTGATTATTTAAATATTATTAAGGGATGTAGCTCAAATATTATATTATATTTTATTAAAATATGAAAAAAAAAATTAATTCATTTTGGTAATTTTGAGTTTTCAAATGTCAACTTAAAAAGTTTTAAGAATTTTAACAAATTCTAGAAAAAATAAATAACAAATAAAGCAAATCAATCTTGTAGTAAAAAGTACATAAAAAATAATTAGAATTGATATTTGATTTTATTCATATATTATCATAAGAAAACAAGGTTTATATATATATATATATATATATATATATATATATATATGTTTTGGACTACATAAATTTTGATTAAAACAATCCACCCCATCCCTTCCATTTTCCATATTAGAATATAAAAAATTTATAATTTTATGTCCATACAACCAGATCAATATCTATTCCTTTTTTATCTAAATACTTAACGATGACCATGACCGTCAGGAGGACTGCCGTGATTTGGATCTGGATTAATAAACTGAACAAAAACTCTTTTCATGTTGAGATTTTCTTGACCTTGATTTTTTCCTATAGCGTTAATAATCTTGATATCAACAATTTGGTCATCTAAACTAGATACCAGATAATGTTTTTGCTTAACATCATATTCAAGATCATTGCCAGTTTTCTCTTTTCTTCCCCTTGATAAAATCAATCTTTCGACATTAGCTTCAATGAAAAATGAGAAGGATCCTGCAATAATCAGGAGTAGAAGCAATAATTTCATCTTCAAACTGCATCATAATTTATAATTGTTAGATTATATGTATAATTAAAAATAAAACTAATATTTCATATTTAAAGAAAATAATGGAAGAGCACAAATGTATTGTTACCCTTCCATGACCAATTCTAGATATTGCTACATATCTCCTTGGGCAGACCAGCTAGGAACTATATATTCTACAAAGAACTAAAGAGTTAAATACTAAGAACTAATTTTTGTCAAGACCCAGTTTACATGTACATACCTGTTTTCACTTGGAGATGATTTCATCATACGAGGACTAATTTTTGTCAAGACACAGTTCACATATATAACTTTTTTCACTTGGAGATGATTTCATCATATAATGTTGACGTTTGGGAGTCCCATTTTTTGGGTATCTTCTTTGTCAACGTAATGAGAACACATTCAGGGACGAAAGCTTGTAGGGGCCTAAGTGGGCTAGGCCATCCAACCGAAAAATGTCTCATTTATTTATAATTTTTTTTTTATTTAGTTGGCTCAAATTCAATTTTTATATAATTTTTTTTTCGATTCATTCAAATCCAAATTTTATATAAATAATTTTTTTCGACTAAATCAAAATTAATTTCTTGACTTCATCTTTTAAAACACTCGTGAATCTGACACTATTTCAACTCAAAACAATGAATTTATGAGTCGTTTTCACTTGTATATCTTTCAATAAATCATTTCTTTTACAAATGAAATTTCATTTACATTTAAAATCTTAGCGTACAAGATACCACATATCACATGTGAATAAATATTAAGGTTGTGGATTTCATTTATGGAAGGGATGTCCATATAAACCAGATTTAAGCAACAATTTTTCATATATAAGATAAGACCAATAATTTTTTTAATAGTAAAAGAAGTTATTTTTAGTTGGTAAGATTGCAAGTTTGAAACACATGTGTTATAGAATTTTTAAGATGATTATTTTTTATTTGACTCATTATTTTTCTAACTATACATTGCTCCTTATTCATTTTATCATATTGATTTTTTTATGAATACAAAGTCAACTTAAACTTGATGAACATATACATCTCAAGTCTTGTGTCTTGCTTTTCTTCTTTTGTTCAGTCAATGGATGGATGCCTTCAAGGAAATTGCACTAAAGATTTGTTCTGTTCATTTCCATTATTCTTATTGGGCCAAAGACTCAACTTTACCAATCAAAAAGTCATTTTTTTTTTCTAACATGGAGCAGCATAACTTCATTTTCTAGGTAGTTCTTGCTTTCTTTTAGCGTGTTGAATTAGGGCTCACATTTTTTATTTTGTCCAATCTAAGTAAATAATTAATAAGATTTGAATATATAGATGTGAATATGCTGTTAGGTTCAAATCATAGATGTTGGCAAATGCCCCCTAAACTTCAAGGAAATTTCCTTCAAGTTTGGTTGTAGGTAGAGTTTCATGGATTATTATAACTATGTAAACAATCTTGGACATTATTAGTAGTTAGGGTTAATCTAAGAAAAGAAAAACCTATTTTTTTTTCAAAAACTAGGCTAAAAAATTGGTAATGCCTCTAAAGAAATGCGAAGCCTTGCTTGGTATATTGATAATAATAAGATTCAGTGTCTATTAAACCAATAGCTAATTCAACCTATTTAGTATTTATAGTAAATTAAAAATATCAACAGCTATTAGATACTCCAATATCTGTTTATTTCAAAAGCATTTTGAAACTTACCTATTAGCTTATAGATGATATTATATTTTTATTATATTACTCATATAATATTATTCTTATAAAAAATAATTATTAACAAAATTATTTTTTTAAAATAATTTTCATATGATATATTTATTTATAATTTTTTAAAAATAATAAATAATTATTATTTAAAATATTTAAAATAATTATTATATTTGCAATTTACAGAAAAAATATGATATTATATATATATATATATATAATAAAATATCATTATTTTAATTAATACTTTTTATTTTTATAGCATATTAAAATAGAAAATAATATATATATATATATATATATATATATATATATATATATATATACTCATATAGCCTTTTTACATCTCAACATTAACGACTACTAAATTTTTATCAAACAATTAACATTTATTAATTAATAATTATCAGTTATAGTTATCTGTTACGAATAATTAAACTAAACATACTCTTAATATTAGGTATGGTTAATCATATACTCTCTTTGCAAGTTCATCTTAAAGATTTATCCACAGATAGTGATTTACTTGTTGAAGCGAGAAAGGCTTAGGTTATTGTTCTATCATTCGATGGATATGAATCTTTGATAGTTAATGGGCTTGTGGATTTGGAAAATCCAGATGCCAGAAATTCGAAGGAACTAATTCATAGTAAGACTCCCAAAAGCTAATTTTTTTGCTTTGGGATAATTATGGTATCTGACTTCACTTTAATTCGCTGTTCTGATATGTTCGGATATCATATTTCATCAAATTTAGAAGTTTATCTGATCCATACTCATGAGAAGGGTTTAGAAGAAAGTGGTCCTTTACCAAAAGCTATTTCTAGCTCTCTTGCCATTCAGCTATTATTGGGTTTAAAAGTGTATTTCTCTCCCTTCTGATACTGGTCGGAGGTTTTACTCTTAGTTTCGGATGCTCTCTGTATCATTAATCTAGGCTTGCTTTGCTTTCCTCTTCAAGTCTGGGAGTTTAAATCGTATTTTATTTTGGATGCTGCTTTTTCTTCAATTGGTATAGCTTTCTTTGCTGTTTCCCAATGATATTTGGCTTTGCTACTACTTTTAATTCTACTCTGGTACTGTTTCGCTGCTTTTCTATTTTGCTGAAGTTGAGAAGTCAATCACATTGCTGATTGTTAATTAGCCCAGTAAGCTGCTGAGAGTTCAAGACCCCTAAGCATGAAATTAATTTTTCTATTTATGATATACATATAGAGCCCAGTACTTTTTATTTTTCTTACTTCGCTGCATCTGTTTGTTTGTGTTGACAAATTTTTAGTGCAAAAAGTTTGGAAATGCTAAGTTTTCTGGGATTGTTGGTTGGAAGAGTTGCGCTATCAATTTTAGGAAGCTGGTCCTTTGGTCCCTTTATATAGGTCCTCTCTTCTCTTGGTTGCTGAATTCATAGCTTGGTTCTGATCCTGATTAAATTAGCAAGCATCCTTCTGGAGTTGTTCAACACAACTTCTTGAGCTATGAGGATATTCTCTTTTGTTTTTGCCTTGTGTTTTTACTTGCTACTCAACTGAATGATCCCATACGATTGATGGAGAGATTAGTTTGATTATTTTAAAAAACATATTTATAGAAATAATTTGTTGTACGTAATTCAAAAAATAATAATTTTTTTTTTTTTTTAGTATTGAGAATGGGAGAATCAATTATGAATCATTACTTAAAAAAATATACACTTATGGATATTAGATAATATTTTATTATTTATTTAAATATTATTAGGAGATGTAGCTCAAACATTATATTATATCTTTTTAAAATATGAAAAAAGATTAATTATAATTAAATTAATATAATTTTAAAATTTGATGGAAAGATTACTTTAATTATTTTAAACAATATATTCATAGAAATGATTTGTTGTGCGTTTTAAAGATAATAAGTTTTTATTTTTAAGTACTAGGAAAGGACGAGGGGAGAATCGATTTTAGATTTATTGTTCACGGAAATATACATTGATATTAGATAATGTTTTGTTGCTTATTTAAATATTATTAGGAGATGTAGTTCAAAAATTTCATTATATCTTTTTAAAATATATAAAAAAAAAGATTAATTATAATTAAATTGATACATTTTTAAAATTTAAGTTTTCAAAGGTGAACTTAAAAAGTTTTAAGAATTTTAATAAATGCTAAATAATAATGTTTATAACAAAATTTAATTATTATTATTTTTTTAAAAATATGCCAATGATTTTGGAATCATAGAATGGGAATTTTTATTATATATATATATATGAATAACAAGACAACAAGGTTTACAAATATATATGTTTTTGGACTACATAAATTTTGATTAAAACAACCCTGTTACATTATATTCCCATGTTATTACAAATTCAAAATCCATGGATGCAACATCTATTCTGATTCTTTCTTATCTAAATGCTTAACCATTGTTGCCAGTGCCAGGACTACTTCCAGGACCGCTAGGAGGACTGCCGGGTTTTCTTGCATTAGTAAGCTGGACAAAAACTCCTTTTATATTGAGATTTTCTTGGCCTTCATTTTTTCCTATAGCTTTAATAATCTTGAAATTAATAATTTGGTCATCTACATTAGATACCAAATCATGTTTTTGCTTAACATCATATGCAAGATTATTACTAATTTTCTCTTTTCTTCCCTCTGATAAAATCAATCTTTTGGCATTAGCTTGAATGAAAAATGGGAAGGATCCGACAACAACTAGGAGTAGAATCATCAATTTCATCTGCAAACTATATCGCAATTAACAATGGTTAGATTATATTTATAGTTGAAAAAAAAAAAAAAACTAATATTTCATATCTAAATAAAATAATGGAAGAACACAAAATGTATTGTTACCCTTCCATGACCAATTCTGTATATATTGCTACACTGTCTTGGGCCTTGGAGATTAGGAGATATATATAAGATAATTCAGAGGAATTATTTAATTGGTAATCCTATAGAGTCATTTTTTATGAGTGGAGTTGTGAGTTTCAAACAAGTTAGAAACTTTTTATGTTGAATATTTTTGAAACTATAGTTTCTTTATTTTATTATAACTTGTTAGAGACTTTTTAAGTTAGATTCAAACAATAACTTCTTTATTTTATTATTATTATTATTAGGTGTACATTGCGGTTCAAGCCATTAATAAAATCATTATTAAAAATTATTATGTTACAATAAATATAATATAATGAATAATTTTGAAATATATGTAAATTTTTACTTTTACCAAAAACCAATACTTGACATTGAAATATAAAAGACAATAATATAAAGAAACCATAATTTAAGAAGTATTCAAATTGAAATAAATATGTATTCTAATATGTGCATAGTTAGTCATATTCAATTTTATATTAAATATAGGGTTAATTACTATTTTTCCTTGAAAAATGACCAAATACATTAAGTCTTTCTTGACTTTTCAAAAATATATTAACTCCCCATGATAAATGTCTTGTTATACTAATATACCATTCCGTTTAATTTTATCGTTAATCAATCCTAAAATGATCAATAAGTGCTGTAAAAAGATAAAAATATCATTACCCTTTATTTTTAATTAATTACATTCTATTTTTACTTTAAAAAATATTTTGTGTTAAAAAATTTATTTTCATATTTTTTGTCAAATTTGAAAATAAAAAATAAATAAAAATATTTTTTATTTTTTATTTTAAAAAATAATTTAAGAAGAAATTAAATTATTTCTTTTAAAATTTTTTAATACAAATAAAAATCATATTTTTGACAAATTTGAAATAAAAAGTAAAAATATATTTAATTTTTTTAATTTTTTATTTGTTATTTTTTATTTTCAAATTTTTTATTTTTTAAAAAATAAAATAAAAAATATTTTTAAAAATATTTATTTTATTTTATTTTTAAAGTTGTCAAAAAATATAAAAATATATTTTTTAACCCTAAATTTTTTTTTTAAAATAAAAATATAATATAATTAATTAAAAAGAAATGACAAGTACATTTATATCTTTTTACATATGGTTGATTAACAACAAAATTGAACGTAATGATCTAATAATATATTATGACATTTATCAAAGGGAATTAATATATTAAATTATTTTATAATATATTAAATTATTTTATAAGAGAAAATTATAATTAACCCATAAGTATATTAGGTCTTGTCATGCTTTTATTAATTTCTGCAATTAGTTAAGGGATGAAATTCCAAAAAAACTGCACCAGCTAAAATTTAAAGATTTCACATTAAATATAATCAAAATTTATATTTCATCATGTTTAAAAATAGATGTTAGTAAGACCTGACACATTAAAATGTGAATTTAATTAAATTTTATGTTTTGTCATATTTTTTCTTATGTCATAGGCTAGAAAAGTGATATTAAAATTAAAATATCACACATTAAAATATAGTCATAACTTAAATTTTTTAGATTGAATTTGATAGCACCAAATATTTATTGGGTTGGTACATCATTTCCATTCTTGTGGGCTAAAGACTCGACTTTACTAATCAAAGTAAGCCCCCAATAAACCTTATCAGTTTTAGCTTGTTGAATTAAGCCTCGCATTTTTTACCAAGTCCAATCTAAATATGATTTGAATATATATATGGTATGCTATTAGGCTCAAATCATAGAAGCTGGCAAATGCTGCATGACTAGTGGGAAATCGGTTTGTTGATACTAACTAGACTGTAATTGTATATTTATTTGAATGTTACATAATCTTTTGAATTTGCATGGTAATAGTTTGTTAACAACTTGAGATTAACAGTTCTTATCAATATGGGATGTAGCTCAAAATTTTAAATCACTTGCTTTGCATGCGAGAGGCAGAGGGTTTAATCTCCGGCATTTCCATTAATTTATCTATTTGGCTGTCTATCTTTGAGCGGATGATCATTTCTATGTTTTCCTTCTTTATCCTCTTAGTTTTATAGTCTCTATTTCTATGTTTGTTATGTTTTTTTTGTTGATTTTACTGTTAAATTTGATTTTATTAGATATGTGGTATTTTGATTGATCCATGCATGTTATTTTATAATCCATTTTGTAGCTTTTCAGTGTGGGGAAGGATGGTGAGGTTAAACCTTAAAGATTTTTTAGCCGATTTACTCAACATTCAAAGTTCTCTCATAGTTATTAGATTTTTATCAATATGTGCCGGTTTTCAGGGACTTATTTATAAGTATTTTGTTTCGATTTATCTGGAAATCAAGCACTCTTTGTCCGTTTCATTGTCTTTTGGATTTCTTTCATGAAGTTTTTAGATCTGTTATGGATTAAACTTGAAGTTTATGTATTGTTATCACCTGTGTGTTTGGTGGCTATTCTCTTCTATTTTCTTATCTAACCTTAATAAATTTTCTCAAGTTATGATTTTTCTGAATTTTAATGGGTATAATGGATATAAGTCCCGCTTCGTTTAGCTATTCATAACAGTTGTTAATTGTTGTTGTTAATTGGTAGCTAGTAGTTGATAATTAGTGGCTAATAACTGATATTTAGTAGTTGTTATATAATAATTGATTATTTCCAGTATTTGATAAAATTATTATTAATTGTTAGTTGTTAATATGTTTAATAATCATTAAAAATAAATAATTATTATTATTTTTTATTTAAATATTATTTTTAAATAATAATTTATTTTTTTTATTTAAAAAAAAATTTTTTTTTAAAAAAATTCAAAATTAAAATTTTTATAAATAACTATTTTTTAATAATTTAATAGCTACCTAAATTATTAATAACTGATATAATTATTAAAAGTTAAAAAAACTTTATGAAACACCCACGTAAAGTTATTTGGATTTCTGAGACATCATTACAAATCTTGTTGATTTTATACCTGTTAATCTTTAATAGAGTTTATTTTATGTCAAAAAGGGGCCCTTTTACTAATAAAAATATATATATTTTTAATTCCATATTCCAAAAGGGTACAATCGATTTGAAGTGTCGGGCAATATTGACCACATCATTATTTCCTTCTTATTGATCAATCCACAATTATTTTTTTATTACATGGACTCTTAATTGTAGCTAAATGATTTACTTTTGATTGGATTTAAAATATAAATTAGTATAATATGAAAAATCAATGAATTTTTATTCAATAATATTAAGATTGTTTCTAAATCTAAACGGTTTCAAATTTAAGTCATAATCAGAACTAAATTTATATATAAAAAAAGGTATAATATATGAAAATAAAAGAATTAAAAAAAAAAACAAACACAAGATTTTCACATGAAAAGAAATGAAAATTCAGCAATGGATTTAGTGAATGTTCTAGTACTCAAATGAATTAGAGAAGCCAATTACCAACTCATATGGTCATTTTACATCAACATTTAATATTTATCAAATAACTAATATTTATCAATTAATAATTATTAACAATAATTATCAGTTATCAGCTATCAATTATTACAAATAATTATACTAAACATACCCTAAATAAGAACTAATTCACTTAGAATTCAATTTTTTGGGAGACGTTATTTATAAGTCTAGTGAGAGAACATATTTGTAGGCATCATATTCTTATTCAAAACTTTAATATAGTTAATTTATGAGTCTTTTTTCTTATATATCCTCAAAAAATTTATTTTTTTCAATGTAAAATTTCACTTGTACTTATAAGATATTTCATATCACATGAGAATAAATATTATATATGATGGATTTCATTTGTGGGAGAGAGGAAGAACCACATAAATCCGATTTAAGCAAGAATTTTTCATATATAAGATAAGATCAATTATTCTTTTAATAACAATAATATATAGAAATTATTTTTAGCCAATAAGGTCTACTCTTCTCTTCCAATCTAATATTTTTGATCCTGGTCCAAATCTGTTGAATCATTCGTGTTATAATTTTCTATATTTTAGGTATTCTAGTTTCTTTGCAAGTTTGAAATATGCTACTTTTTAAGATGATTATTTTTTATTTGACTCATTATTTTTCTTAACTATATATATATATAGCTGCTTATTCATTTTATTATATTGATTTTTTTTTATGAATAATAAGTCATATCTTAAACTTGATGAACATATACATTAAGTCTCCTGTCATATACATCAAGTCTTTTGTCTTGCTTTTATTAACTTGTTCAGTCAATTAATGGATGTCTTCAAGGAAATTTCACTAAAGTTTTGTTCGGTTCATTTCCATTTTTATGGGGCCAAAGACTCAACTTTAGTAATGAAAAAGTCAATCCCCACAAAACCTTATCAGTTTTTTCTTCCTTTTTTTTTTTTTTTTTTTTTTTCAAATATGAGGCACGCACAACTTCATTTTCTTGGTTATTGTCTATGCTTTCTTTCAAATTGTTGAATTAGGCCTCACATTTTTTTCTTTAGTCTAATCAAAATAAATAAATTTGATTTGAATATATAGATATGCATGTATATATTCATGTTGGCAAATGCCCCATAAACTTCAAAGAAATTTTCTTCAATTTTGTTTGTATGTAGACTTAATTCATGGATTAATCTATTAAAAAAAAAGCATTTTTTTTTTTTTTTTAAATTAGGTTAAAAAGTTGGTATTACCTTCAAAGAAATGTGAAGCCTAGCTTGATATTGATAATAATAAGATTTAATGGGTATTTGGCTTATCTATTAAAATCTGTTGATAGCATTTTGATTCGCAACTACTAACTCAATCTATTTGGTAAACTAAAAATATCAACAGTTCTGAGATACTCCAATTATTATTAATTTCAAAAATATTTTGAATCTTTTATCTATTGGTAGATGAAATTATATTTTTTATTATATTACTTCTACCACATTATCCTTATAAAAAATAATTATTAGTTTCTAATATTTATTTCATGTGATATATTTATTTATAATTCTTTAAAAATAATAAATAATTATTACAATATTATTCATAACATTTAAAATAATTACTATATTTACATTATATATATATATAATTTTCTTAATTAATATTTGTGTTTTTTAATAACACATTAAAATTTAAAATAATATACACGTATATATGTAAAATAATTATGCTCATATGATCATTTTTACATCTCAACAGTAAAAACTATTAACTTTTTATTAAACAACTAATATTTATTAATTAATAATTATCACCCAATTATTATATGCAACAATTACCATCTATTAGCTGCTACAAATAATTATATATATATTTTATAATTCATCTAACTAAATTATGATGTTATAAAAAAAAAATCAATTATTATTTTTTTAGAAAAATATGGAAATGATTTTAGAATTATAGAATGGGATTTGATTATATATATAAATATAAGGTTTACAAATATATATGTTTTGAACAACATAAATTTTGATTAAAACACCCAACTTCCATTATATTCCCATATTATTACAAATTCAAAATCCATGGATGCAACATCCATTCCGTGCTTTCCTATCTAACGCTTGTCATTGCCAGGGCCTTTACTAGGACCTCCGGGACGACTATAGTGATCTCCTGCTCTAGCAAGCTGGACAAAAATTCCTTTTACGTCAAGATTTTCTTGACCTTCATTTTTTCCTATAGCTTTAATAATCTTGACATCAACAATTTGGTTATCTATATTGGAAACAAGATCATGTTTTTGCTTAACATGATAAGCAATATCATTGCTAGTTTTCTCTTTCCTTCCCTCAGATAAAATCAACTTTTTGGCATTAGTTTGAATGAAAAATGAGAAGAATACGGCACCAATTAAGACCAAAAGTAGCAATTTCATCTTTAAACTGCATCACAATTGACAATTGTTAGATCATATGTATAGTTAAATAAAAAAAAAAAAACTAATATTTCATATTTAAAGAAAATATAATGGAAGAACACAACTGTATTATTACCCTTCCATGGCCAATTCTGTATATTGCTATATTGCCTTGGGAGGAGACTAGGAGTTATATATAAGATAATTCAGAGGAATAATATTTTTATTTAATTAATAATCTTAGTGTCATTTTTGGTGAGTGGAGTTGTGAGTTTGAAACACGTTAGAAATTTTTTAATATGATTATTTTTCAAACTATAGCTTCATTATTTTAAACTACATATACATCAAGTCTGTTATCTTGCTTTTCTTAATTTGTGCAGTCAATTAATGGATGCCTTCAAGGAAATTGCACCAAAGATGTGTTCGGCTCATTTCCATTAGCTGATAGATAATATTATATTTTTACTATATTACTCATACATTATAAGAAATTCATAATTTAGCGATCAATTTTTCTCTCAGCAAATATAAAAATTTTATTTATCAACGAAATACATACAAAAAGATTTTATCGTTAAAATTTTAAATTACCGACGAAATTTTTGTCCGTCGATAAATTAGTGACATAATTTTACTAATTTATTTTCTATTTGTCGGTAAAAAATCCATTGCTGATCCATTAGTTAGAAAAATTAATAAATTAATTTAAAAATTTGAAATTTGAAATATTTGGTTGGTAAAATTTTATAGATAATCCGTCGGTAAATATATTTTTAATATTTAAAAATTCCATCAGTTTATTTAATTTAAATAAAAATAAAAATTAAATAATATTAATTTAAGATTAGTTTAAATTAAAAAATTATTAAAATTACTAATTTAACTAAATATCATAAACTACTAATTTAATATAAAATTATTGATTAAACTATTTTTTTTTTACTAAAACTGTCCTAAATTTAAAAGAAAAATAGAAGAAGAATGAGAAGAAAATAAATTAATTAAATGGTGTATAATTATAATCAATATTTAATTAAACTAAGAAGAAGAAAAAGAATGAAGGAAGAAGAAGAAGAAACAAAAACAAAATAAGAAAGAAAAATAAAAATTAAAAGATGTAATGAAGAAGAAGAAGAAGAAAGAGAATGAAAAATAAGAAGAGAAAGAAGAAAAAGAATGAAGAAAAAAAAAAGCAAGAACAAAATGAGAAAGAAAAAGAAAAGTTAAAAGAATGAAAGAAAAAAAGAAAAAAGAATAAGAAGGGGAAAAAAAAGAAAGAAAGAAGAAAGGAAATAAGAAATTAGAGAGTTGTGAGAAAATAAAGACTTTAATGTTGTTAACTTAATATTTACTGACAAAATTTTTCGTTGATAATGTAAAAAATTTATTAGTAAAATTTTAATTTAGACAGTTTTTAAAAATTTTAAATTTTTATCTGAAAATGTTATCGCTAAAAATTTGCCAATGGAATATTCCTTGGTAACTTTTAATTTTAGGAATTTTTGAAAATTTTAAATTTTTATCTAAAAAATTTATTGCTAAAAATTTAAAGAACGAAAATTTCGTCAATAATTCTGTCTATAAATTCCTTATTTTTTAAAAATTTATAATTTTCATTAAAAAATTTTACCGCTTAAAAACTACCAATGGAACTATTTTGCCGGTAAATATTTTTATTAGTATTGAATCGCAAAATAAGGCGCTAATTTTTTCTATCAATTCTTATTGGTAAATTTTTCTCGATATTTTGTTGGTATTTATCAATAAATTTAGTTTTCTTTATTTCGTTGGTATTCCGTTGATAAATGCTAACAAAATTACTTTTATCGATAAATCTATCGGTAAATAACGATAAAATTTATTGTCAGTAAATTTCATTGGTATTTATCAATTTTCTTATAGTGATATAATATTATTTTTATAAAAAATAATTATTAACAAAATTATATATATATATATATATATATATATATATATATATATATATATATAAAAAGTACATTTTTCTTAATTAATACTTTTTATTTTTCTAAATAAATTAAAATGAAAATAATATATGTAAAAATAATTATATTTATATGGTCATTTTAAATAACAACAGAAACAATTACTAATTTTTTTTAAAATTACTAGTATTTATTAACTAACAACCACTAACCATTAATTATTAGCAACAACTATTAACAAAAATAAATTATGGTTATGTAAGTTCATCATAAATATTTATGGAGAGATTAATTTGGCTATTTTAAACAACATATTTATAGAAATAATTTGTTGTTCCTATTTCAAAAGATAACATAGACAACGTTTTGTTGATTATTTAGACATTATTAGGGATGTAGCTTAAATATTATAGTATATTTTTTTAAAATATGAAAAATGATCAAATATAATTCAATTAAACTAATATATTTTTATAATTTTGAATTTTCAAAGGAGAACTTCAAATGTTTTAAGAATTTTAATAAATGCTAGCAAAAATAAATAACAAATGGTGATATTAATTGGTTGTAAAAAAATAAAATAACGAAAATCAATCTTGTTGGGTGGATATATATTTTATAATTCATTTAACTAAATTATGATGTCTATAAATTTTTTTTTTCAATTATTATATCCAAGACAATAAAATTTATAAATATATATGTTTTGGATTACATAAATTTTGATTAAAACGACCCACTCTCACCCTCTTCCATTTCCCATATTAAAACATAAAATTTATAAATTCATATCTATACAATCAAGACTAACAACTATTCGTCTTGTATCTAAACACTTAATGACGGCCATGACCGTGAGAAGGTGTAATATCTATTATTTTTTTTTTTATGTATTTGTTGATTTTAATTGTTTGAAAAATTTTAAAGTTTGAATGAGAAGTTTGAAAATTTCAAAAATTTTTATTTTGAACTGCAGGAGAATTCAGTGTTGACCATTACTTGCTCTTAAAGACATAATTGGGTAAAGTGTAAAATATGAAAGTTGTTAATTTATGTCTTAGCTATAATTCTGTAAAATGGTTTGGTAAAATTCTGAGTATGTGATGAGTTGTGTCTGTTTGAGCAAGGCTGGT
>CANXYC010129332.1:0-27800 GCA_948193065.1 Aleurites moluccanus
GATGAAACAAGTTTCCATATGAATATCCAATGTATGAGTCAACTCTCATATGATATAACAGGATTGGGTCCAATGAAAAGTGCAATCGCATTGTAATAGCACAATCGTGCATAATCCAATGTACGTAAGGGAGATCAATCCTTACGGCTAGAGAATATAACACCCCTCCCTAGCAAGGGTCCAATGAATACCAATGTACACATAGTCAATGGAATTACCCTCTATACTATCGAGATAGCCCTGTTGTAATACCATATGGGTGTGTCTCAATAGAACAATAAAAATAGCATAAATACAACTCATATAGAGGTGGAACAGTGCAATATATATCCATAATGAATAATAGAATAAGTTTAAGTCAAGTGGTAAAAATGGCCGGCGGGGCCCAATTGCGCTGCCGCAATTGGCACTCATCGTTACAGATCCGTTTTAGAATTTTTGAGTGGTTTATGATTAACTATGCTATCAATGGATTTAAGTGGACCATGAGGTACCATTTTAAAGCTTAGGGAAAAACTAGATGATTGGGCCAAGTGGGGGTTCAATTGGCTTTTTAGGTTTCAATTTATTGTCAGTCAAAGTTTATGTCAATTTAAGTCATTTCGGTAGGGTTATTTAGGGGTAAAAATGCACTGTAGGTACTTTAGGATATCAAGTGTTGGTTTATCATTTCAAATGACATATTATATGACATATGATGCAAATCATGCATGATTATACATATAAACTCACCTCAAATGCAAAAAGTCCACTTTATCCCCCGACACATGACTCGTAGGCCCTAACTGGCCTGCCGCTCGACACTCCCAGCTAGAGTACCCGAAGATTCACCTATTTCCATATATAATACTCCGATAAGACTTATAAACATTACAAAACATATAATTCACATCAAAAGACATCAAACATACACAATATACATCACATTACACAATTAACACTTTTCCATTCCTTTATGCATCAAATACATTTCTATCACCACATTTCACTTACATTTCATATATTCATCACTATTATACCAAGTTAAGAACTTATACATTCCTAGTTCAACATTTCATGTCATACATACACCTAATTACAAGTATACTTTCCAAGTAACTTATATCAAACATCATTTTCATATATAAACTTATACATTTACATTTCATATACCATATATCTATATTCAAACCCTTCATTCCTAATTGCTTCAATCTAACACATTAAACCTATAAACTAGACATGGTTCGACCTAGATGGAATTCACTCCATTCTTTCATTTTTCAACACCAATCAATCAAATAACATAAATACACATCAAATGTATAATATTCAAGCATTCCAACCTATTAAACACCAAAGTATCAATTCTTCTTTAAGCACCACACATTTCGGCCTACCTAGAAAACCAACCAAATGGATTTATTTCCATCAAATGGCTACTAATTCATCACAAACATATCAAATACATTACATTTGAACCAAAACTCCATCAAATTAACACATTTGAATCTTACCTCTTCCAAGTTAGGGTTTCTTCCAAATTTTTGATTTTCTTTCAACCTAAACACATATTTGTTACAAATTAATATCAAGGAATATCTAAGATTGAAATTGAATCAAAAGAATGCTAAGAACACTTACTTCTTTAATAGTTCTTTGAAATTTTTCAAGCTTTGATTTATCACTTTTTCTTGATTTTTCTTTGATTCTAAGGTTAGAATTGTGTTTAGGATGATGGAATTAACTAGTTTGAATCAAGAAATGAAAGAAAATAACTTGGTATCATTAAGATCAAAAGTGGACGAAACTTGCTTAAGGAAGAAAGAGAAAAGTTGTATGAAAATGGCTAAGGTTGAAGAAGAGGTATGAAATATCAAGTTAAATATCAAGTTCATAATCCTATATATTGATTCTATAATAAAAATTATGCAACCTAGCTTATTTACCATTCAATTCTTGATCTTTCCATCCAATGGTTTGATTTAGGTTAACTTAAAATGGTCACCATATATTTGCATGCACCAAATAAGTCCATATACCTTAGGAAAAGACTATACTACCCCTAGTTCAAATTTGATCCCTTTTCAGTTAACCTCTCCCGTAATTATTTTCTACTGGCTTAAATCTTCCAACATTAATTCATATGACTATTACACCTCAATTTTTCATGTCCTAATATTCTCTTTTAACATCAAATATAATGTTAATTTTCACTAAAAACTCAAAGGGTGTGAAATGACCATTTTGTCCCTAATTCACCAAAAACCTAATTTTATCCGATTGCTTCCTAACAATCTTTTAACCTCATCTACTCATACAAACACATCATAAAATATGCATACATGTCAAATTCAAGCATAAATATAGAGTAAATCACAATAATCAAGTCAAATCAAAATTCCCAAGATAGCCTTTTGTGGTTCAGATTCTAGGTTTTGACTAAGGTGTTACAGTCGCACCTATTATCAAACTTGTTCCTAGCGTCACGCCTGCGACTACAAGTGGTCATGCCCGTGACACATCAAAATTCAGCAACTTGCAGCTTCATTTCTAAAAAGTTGCAATCTTCAAATATGCTCCCTATTAGCATATGCACTCTATAAACTTCCTTAAAATGTGTTAATCCTATAGTTGTAACAGTGGTCATGATTTCTCATGCTTCAATCAACTCAAACAAATTGTTAGCATAAATAACACATTTATATTGTTTTGTTATCATTAAAATCAACATCAAGCCCAAGAGGGCTAACATATTAGATGTTGAAATTATTTCTCCTGAAGTAAATATTGGTGGCTCAAGATATGCTTTAGCCAAGGCCCAAGTAGCTCGTTTGTCAGATTTTGGGAAGAACGATACAATTTTCTATATAAAAACACATCTATGCCATATTTTGAAACCAGGTGATCAGGCCTTTGGTTATGATCTATATGGCGCCAACAGCAATGATATTGAACTGGACAAATACAAAGGCCCGGTCCTTCCAGAAGCAATATTGATAAAAAAGAGCTATGAGGAGAAGCGCCAGAGAAAACACAGGAAGCCTTATGCATGAAAGCTCAGGTCCCTCAATATAGAAGTTGATGACTCAAGAAGCAGAAATGATCAGGAAAAGATGAACACAGAGTATGAAGGGTTCTTGAGGGATTTGGAAGAGAACCCATAGTTGAGGTTCAATATATCATTGTATCGAAATAGAGAATATTAGCCTTCGGAGATGGCATCCATTACTGATGGGGAAGATGTACCATCTATTCCACTTGAAGAGTTACTTGCTGATCTTGATATAAGTGATATAGAAGACGAAGACAGAGATGATAACATGAGGGAATGAGTGTTAAGTTTGTTATTTTTCAAGTTTTGTTAATTGAGTGGCTTTGGAAATTTATAAAAAGAAATGTCTATCATGCTTTGCAAGCAATGGCATGTCAAAGTTCGTTACAAGCTTGCCCAGTCTTTCTTCTTCTTCTTTTTTTCCTTTAGTTTATTTCTAAATATGATACAATATTTTTTATTTATTGTTACATTTGTCATATTTTATTTATTGTTTTTATTTTTTCTAGGCTGCTGCTTTCCAATTTGGTTTTCTAGAATGTATTAAGAGTCTTGGTGACTATGTTTAGTCAATTCATTTCATGATAATTTTTGTTGCCTTGTCTCATCACTAACAAATTATTTCTCATCTGTTCTATTTCAACTGAATCCTATATGCTGGTCTATTACAAGCATAGTAGTTATCATACAATTTGTCACCTTTTCCCGTAGGGGACCTGCGGTCTGTACTATTTCCCAACCTGATAATGATGATGTGCCTTCCTGTTTTGGCCTGCCAGCCAATCACTACGATGATGACTTGCCTGAGTTTAACTTTTCTAGTGGCTATATTACACCAAGGCTATAGTTTTCCAACCAAATCACCCCCTCTCCCCCAATTTTCAAACATCATCTCGTCCAATAAATCAAATGAGGCAGCTTGTACAAAGATATGGATAACCAGTAACTAGTGCCTCTTCTTCAAGGAATTGCCAGGATAAAGGGATCGGACTTGCAATACATCCATGGAATGATGACGATGATGATATGCCCAAGTGGAATCCCGAAGATAACAAACAACAACTTTCACACTCACAGGCACAACCAGTGCCAATGTTACGTGCCTATATGGTACATCAACAAAATTGCACCACCATCCATGCCTTTGCAGCCCTAAATGAATGTTATTCATGGTTCACAAAATGTTACCCCTTCATGGCAGCAGCAGCAGCAGGGTCAGGATCATTGTATTGTTCCAACTTTTGCCTCTTATGGCCTTATTCCTCCTGCCTACCATTATAACTATGGAGCATTCGGACATGAAGTTGGGCAGCAAGCTATGGCTTAGCGTAGAGATCCTCCAAAAAGTAGAGGATTTTGCCTACCATTATAACTATGGAGCATCCGGACATGAAGCTGGGCAACAAGCCATGGCTTAGCATAGAGATCCTCCAAAAAGTAGAGGATTTTGAAATCTTATATATATATATATATATATATATATATATTTGGTTTATGAATCAAGCAGAAATTTTCGTGAAAGCAATACTCTATTTTCCTTGGTAGGGAAATGTTTTGCTGTTGATGATCATTTAATAAAGAATAGGATGAAAAATGAGAGGAAAAACACATTGTTTTGTATTAAGAAATGCCTTTATATAGGCAGTAGTTAAAACAGTAGTCAAAAAGTGTCTACCAACTTTCTAACAAATATACATACTTGTCTCTTATAATTCATGCTAATTTTAAGGATTATCATTCATTAGCATGCATTACATTTAATGTATCTTTAACAAAAAAAAAAACATTATAAAGCCATTTTTAAGCTAATTTGTCACTTCAATCTTCACTCCTCCTTGACAAAGTTGTTGGACATACATATGGCTTCCTTAAGCTGCATAAACCTTGCTCTTGAGCTTTTGTGAGTAAATAAATTTTATGCTCTTCTGAGCTACAATGCACCATCTCAACTTCTTTTTATTTTTCTGCTTCTCTAAGAAAATGATATTTTATCTTTATATGCTTTGTCTTGCCATGGATAACTGGATTTTTTGCAATTGCCACAGCTGATTGGTTATCACAGAAAATTGGAGTTGCTTCAGCTTGTTCTTGCTTCAAATCTTTCATTAATTTCCTAAGCCAATTGGCTTGGTTTACAGCAGCGGCGGCAGAGATATACTCTGCTTTAACAGTTGACTGAGCAACCGTATTTTGCTTCTTTGAACACCAACTAAACACCCCTGAACCAAGGGAAAACACAAATCCTGAGGTGTTTTTCATATCATCACAAGAACTAGCCCAATCACTGTCAACAAAGCCAATCAATTTCATTTCTGGAACACTTTTATACTAGATTCCAAGTTTAACAGACCCTTTAACATATCTCAACACTCTTTTGGCAGCTTTAAAGTGCAATTCACTTGGAGAGTGCATAAATCTAGAGAGGAGACTAGCAACAAACATGATGTCAGGTCTTGTAGCTGATAAATATAAGAGACATCCAATGAGACTCCTATACATTCCTTCTTGGATCTTCTTTGCCCTATCTTTTTTACTCAATTTTTCATTATGAGCTAAAGGAGTTTCAACAACCTTACAATTCTTCATTCCAAACTTCTGTAGAATCTCTCTAGCATACTTCTTTTGACACATGAATATTCCTGGCTGAGCTTGTGAAATCTCAATGCCAAGAAAATAAGGAAACTCTCCAAGGTCTGTCATTTCAAATGCTTTTAACATATCAGTTTTAAACTGATTTACAAGAGTACAATTGTTTCTAGTCATAAGGAGATCATCAATATAGATTGATACAATTAATACTTCACCATCAGCATCTTGCACATACAAAGTGGGTTCACTTTTGCTTCTTTTGAAACCCATATCGATTAAATATTCATTAATTTTTCTATACCAGGATCTTGGAGCTTATTTTAGGCCATATAAAGCCTTTTTTAATCAATACACTTTATCCTTCATGCCATTCACTTCAAAGCCCTCTAGTTGCTCAACATAGATTTCCTCTTCAAGCTGTCCATTTAGAAAGGCAGACTTGACATCAAGTTGATACAACTTCCAATTCTTTTGAGCAGTAAGAGCTATAAGCAATTTGATTGTGTCCAACCTTGTGACTAGTGCAAAAGTATCTGAGAAATCAATTCCATATTATTATGCAAACCTGTTCACAACCAATCTTGCTTTGAGTTTATTAATGGTGTCGTTTGAGTTTTACTTAATTTTGTACACTCATTTAACACCTATCACATTTCTGTTGCTTGGTCTGTCAACTAGCTTCCATGTTTTGTTCTTTTCAATCATCATCAACTCTTCTTTCATTACATCAAACCAACTCTAGGAACTTGCTGCTTCTTTAAAGTATGAAGGTTCTGTCAAAGCAACATTGCAGCTTGCATATACATCTAACAACAGCCTTGTTCTTCTTCTAGCAGTTTCAGAGTCGGGATCATTTGACTCTTGTTCTAAAATAGTTGCATCTTGTTCTTGGGAAATATTCTCTTGAATGAGGAGTTTATCACAAGGCTCTGCAATGCCTTTATTCTAATTCCAAATTCCAGCTTCATCAAATTTAACATCCTTAGCAATTACAACCCTCTAAGCTTGCACATCAAACACTTTATAACCTTTGTTATTGCTGCTATAACTAAGAAACACACCTTCAAGAGACCTTTGATCTAGCTTTTTTTCTTTTAACTTCTGGAACATGCATATAGCATAATGAACCAAAGACTCTGAGATGATCAACAACAGGCTTAACTCTAAACCAAGCCTCATATGGAGTTTTTTCATTCAATGCCCTTGTAGGAAGTCTATTTAACAAATATACAACTGTATTTACAGCCTCTGCCCAAAATCTTCTTGGCAATTTCTTTTCAAACAAGAGACACCTAGCCATTTCCATAATTGTTCTATTTGTCCTTTTGTTGAGGAGTGTAAGGAATTGTTAGTTGATAATGAATACCAACATTTAAAAAAAATTTGTCAAATTCTTGGGAAGTATATTCAACACCATTATTAGATCTGATTGCCTTTATTTGACAACCACTTTGCTTTTCAATCCAATCCTTGAACCTTTGAAACACAACAGCTACCTCTGACTTTTGCTGAAGAAAATAAACCCAGCACATCCTTGAAAAATCATCTATAAATAAGAGAAAGTATATGCTGCCATTCAGAGTTGGAGTGGCCATTGGACCACAAACATCTGTATGAATGAGTTGCAATTTTTCAACAGCTCTCCATGCTTGGTTTGATGGAAATGGTTTTCTAGTTTGCTTCCCGAGTTGACAAACTTTGCAAACATCATTACAGATTTGTATTGCAGGCATATTATAAACAAGTTGTTTGTCCTACATATGCTTCAAAGAATTATAGCTAAAGTGACCAAATCTTTTGTACCATATATCAGAATCATTCGAAGTAATAGTGTATGCATGAACATCAACACTTTTCCAATTCACAGGGAAGCTTTTGTTTTTCATCTTCACTATGAATAATTCACTACTATTTGGATCATAAATAGTGCATAACATGTCTTCAAAATGCAAAGAATAATTCCTTTCAAGCATCTGACCTACACTTATTAAGCTTTGGTTTATTTCAAGTACAAATAAGACATTTGAACTGTATTTGGTACCTGTTGAAGTTTTCACTGCTACAACACCTCTTCCTTTCACATCCAAGCTTTTTTCATTGCCAATTGTGACTTTAGAGATGTAGGATCTGTCCAACTCCTTGAATAAGGCAGGATTTGAGGACATATGTCTATAAGCCAAGCATCATTGCTGTTATGAATTGAATAACAGGTGGCCACAAAAAGCTTCTCCTCCTGAGATTGATATTCATAATTTTTAGCAATTTGAGCTTGTTGACTTTGTAAGTTGCTTTTGTTTTTAGACACCTTGTCAATATGGCCAAATTTATTACATTTTTTGCATTGAACACTTGGCCTAAACTAACACCTTTTCTCAGGATGATTTGTCTTCTTACATATAGTGTTTACAAGGAGGAAATGTTTTTCTTTCTCCTTCTTTTCTCCTCTCACATTCCTTTTTATCATTACTTTGCTTCCTTCCTTCCTTGTTGTATTGAGTTTTGCCTTTTGTCTTTTCTTGAAATGCATATTCATCTACCACTTGTTGCCTCAAGGATCTTCTTTGTTCCAAGGCTTGAAGAGCATTTAAAAGTTCTGAGAGTAAGATCTGTGTTAGATCTTTTGAATCCTCCAAAGAGGAGATTTTTTTATTCAAATTTTTCAGGCAAACTCACAAGCACTTTCTCAACAACTCTTGTATATGTAAGTTGTTCTCCAAGCAAACGGATTTGATTCACCACCTTCAGCAACCTGTCAGTATGCTCCTTTACAGTTTTTGTTTCTTTCATCTTTAAAATCTCAAACTCCCTTCTCAAATTCAACAAATTCATATGCCTTGTTTTTCACTTCCTTGGAACTCATGTTTCAAGAGATCCCAGGCTTCTTTGGCTGATTCACAAGCCATAATTCTCAGGCAAATGACATCAGATACTGCTGATTGTATGCAGGTAAAAGCTTTGTATTTCCTTGCACACTCTTCACT
The DNA here is from genome assembly GCA_948193065.1 of Aleurites moluccanus. Taxonomy (NCBI): domain Eukaryota; kingdom Viridiplantae; phylum Streptophyta; class Magnoliopsida; order Malpighiales; family Euphorbiaceae; genus Aleurites; species Aleurites moluccanus. Next base: position 8,605 of record CANXYC010129332.1, read on the forward strand.
GTGATTTTTAATTTGAGCTATGGTGGGATTAGCTCTCAGTGGAGGTGGATCTCTCCCTATTTCTACTACCTCCCATAGATCAAAAGCCTTTAAATATATTTTCATTTTAAAGGCCTAAAGAGGATAGTTTTCACCATTGAAAATATGAGATATGACTGCTGTGAAGTTGCTTGCAGCCATCTTTGAGCTTGAGGTATTATAGGAGACTTGTTTTCTCTCTTAGATAGTCCCTCAAAGATCAAAGAGTGCTCTAATACCAGTAATGATCATTTAACAAATAAGAGGATGAAAAAGAGAGAAAAAACACATTGTTTTGCATTAAGAAATGCCTTTATATAGGCAGTAGTTAAAATAGTAGTCAAAAAGTGTCTACCAACATTCTAACAAATATACATACTTGTCTCCTATAATTCATGCTAATTTTAAGGATTATCATTCATTAGTATGCATTATATTTAATGCATCTTTAACAAAAAAAAAATATTACAAAGACATTTTTTAAGCTAATTTGTCACTTCAATCTTCAGTTGCAGTAAAATGAATAAGAGAAAAAACATTAACAATCAAAATAACAACAGGAGAAAGAAGAATAGCATAACAGTTATATCATACAAATTTCATGACTAAAAGGGAAAGAAAGAAAATTTAGCGCTGATGGCAAGAACGAAGATGATATTTTCTTGTTATGGGAGCTGAAACTGAATTCTCTGCAACTACTTCTTCTGGGATTACGTAGTCAGGATCTCCCAAGTAATCAACTTCTTCTGGCAATTCAGTTTCAACCCATGAAGCCCAGTTTACGTCACTATCTGTTTCCCATGACAACTCTTTATTTCTTTGCATATCATTAACCTTGTCAATTAATTTTAGTATCATTTGATGGTTCAAGACTTCGTAATTCCTACACAAGTTACCAGTAATTTCTTTAAACAAACTCTAGTACGACATTATATTTTTAATATCATGATTTATCTACTGCTAAAAGATAAAAATTGGATGTTAAAATGAATTAGCAGCAATTTAATGCTTAAAAACACATTAACAAATTATTGTTTTACTAACCTGTATGTATAAATAGCATGTAGAAGCTGAATGGATGAGAGAAGCACAAAGAGTAACCTGACCCAATTAATTAGCCATTGTTGTTGTTCAATGTCATTTGTTGTCAATCTAAGTATTGCAACTTCTATCAAGAATGTAGCACAGAGACCTGCGAACGTGAAAAAAAAAAAATGCTATTCTCGAACTTGAACATTCAAAACCAAAATATGAAAAGAAAAATTAGAGAAAGAGAAGATGGAAATCTTACCAATGTATAATCTGGCTCTTACAGTATATGTTTGTTTTGTGCTCGTGAACATGTAGATAATAAAGATTGACATAGAATAGATGAAGAAAGCTTTAATCATTCGTGATTCGAGTAACATAGCATTATGCAAGGAAAATAGCTTCTCCAGTGCAATGAACATGCTTGCTTGCTTTGATTCAAAAGCTTCCTGTAAAAATCACGAAAACCACGTAATGTAACTCTCATCTCAACAAAAACCATACTCATGAATGGAATGGAAATACAAACCTGAGCGGCTAATATTGACTTCGAATTTTGAATCAAATGGTCATGAACTTGTTGAAGCTGTCCTTGGCGTTGGAGAAGCTCTTCCTGCTGTTTATGACCATATTCTACTAATCTTTGAAGAGTATTCCTGCAATTTGACAATGATATCAATGAAATACGATAATCATTCTAGTTTTGACTGCATTTTGACTATTTGATTTTTAGTTTACCTGCTTTCTTCTAGTGCTTCTGATTGAAATTCAGTTAGAAGTTGAAGACCTTTAAGCGCAGAGGATTGGCCATCTAGAAGTTCTTTTTGTTTGTTCAGGGATTTCTTTGCCTTATCTTCAATGTCATTAGCCGAATTTTGCATATTTTCCATCCTTGAAGACATTGTTTCTCCAACTGTATCAATCTGCTTCTCTATTTCAGCAGCCTCATTTCTTAAATTTTCCACTTGTCGGCCCAAATTAGTGTAAGCATCATGCATTGTTTCCATGCCTTCCTTCAACTTTTCATTCATTCTTGTCTGTTCTTCTCGCAATTCAGATTGTGAATCTGCTATTTCTTTAGATTTCTTATAAAGAGCCTCTGAATGTTGAGATAAAACATTCAAATGATTCTTTACAACCTTGGTTGTTTGAGCCACATTTTGAACACTAACATTAGTTGTACTTAATGTCTCATGAATCTTATCGGAGCTCTTCGATATCGAATATGTTCTTTCTTGTATGATTTCTAATTTTTCTGTGGTGTATTCTGCTGAATCTTTAAGATCATTCACTAATCTCTCAACTTTATGCTTGAATGAATGTGACCTGCCAAAAAAATAGTTAAAAATTTTCATTAGTTTCTGTTTGATAGAATTATGAGGCATATCTTTTCATAAGCCGGACTCATTTTCCAAAAGTATGGTATGCTCCACCTACAGTTTCCTTTACAAATTGAGGTTCAAAGACACAAAACATATTTAGACAGGACATGCATAAAATTTCTGTCATATCGAAGCAGTGTCTTTTCATGGTCATATTTAGGGAAAAACATTGTACTTAACTGTAATTGATAGCAAATGGAATTGGTTTCAAGCAAGAATTCAAGATACACTTTATGTTCATTATCATTTAACTTCTTGAGACAATTAATCATGGCAGATTTTGTATCACATTTAGGAAAAGCCGAAAGGCCGGAGTCTCTTTGGAAACAATCACTAAGATGCCAAGCAAATCTTGACCTCTTCTCTTCAATATCAAGAATTTGTGAGCAGCCAGCAAAGAGTTGTTGATAAGCATTTTGCCAACAAGAATTTGAACTATCCAATTTATTTTTGGCATTTTCAACCAATTTTATTCCCTTCTCATCTCTAAGACCATCCATTGAAAATTCAGCCACAGAACCACTAATAAAATCATTTTTCTGTGAAGGGTTAGTCTTTGTTGAAGATGAAGAAGAAGAGAACAAACTCCATGAATGGCCACACATGGGTAAAATTGCCATTAAAATTAGCAAAAACAGGACATAAAAATGAGAACCCATCACCAATTTCTCTTAGAAGAGCCTGCAAAACCAAAAATAAATAAATAAATTAGAATTTTATTTATGTAGGAAGATTTAATTTATAGAACTTGCAGTGCAAGAAAAGGAACCGAGTAGGAATTTTAGTGCAAAGAGGATTCTTTTGAAAGTGAAATTAATAAGTGTTATTATTATTAATAGAAATAGAAAAAGACAAGAAATAAATTAATTAATTAACGTGTTTTGTTTGGACTCGAACAGACTGCCAACGTTGCAATCAACTCAACAAATAACTGAATGACTTTAATGATGTGACTGATTTTTTTTATTTTTCACAATTAAAACCAGCAATAAAATTATATATATCTGGCTTAACTATTTTAGACAATTCAAATATGGAAAGTATCTCAAGTATCATACCCATTATGATTTTTCCTAATTTTGATTTTTTTTTTCAAATATATATGTAATTTGATAATATGAACAAAATGTGTAGTGTCAAAATGAAATTTATTGAAAAATTAAGAAGAACAAAAATGAAAATGAAAATCATATAATTGTAACTTAATTTATGGAAATTTCATGAATTTTTTAATTCATAAGATACTCAACTAAACATAGTTTTAATCCTAAAATTAATTGAGATTAATTATATGGATTTTTTTTATACTTTAAATGATTTTGGACATAATTTCAAATGAAATTAAATAAGATTAAGGAAAAAAAATGATTTTCCTTTGCAAGCACAACCTAACATAAAGCAAAGAAAACCAAATAATAAAAAAATAGTTTTTGGTAAGAAGAAATCACCTGTGATTTGGAGTTTGAGAGTTGCTATAAGAAAGTAGGCACCAACGAACTTGTATTTATATATAATAATGGGGAATTGAAAAGACATGACCTTTGGCAATTGATTTTTTATATACAAAAGGAAAGTTTTAATTTTTAACAATAAATTTTTTTTTTCTGTTTCCAAACGGAAATTAGAGTAAATTAGTGTATTGCAGAGAGGAAATTTTGGTGTTGTTTGGGGATTTTTAGGAATATATGGCCACCAGAAATTGCTTGTAGTAGTTTGGAATTTATATTCTTAAATAAAATTATAGGAAATAAATTAAGGTTAAAACTCTTATTCTTAATTGAATTCCTAAATATGATATTTTACAGGCCATACTAATTTAATTTGTAAAATCATTTTAGGCTCAAGCCTAAAATATAAACAATTATTTTCAAGGTTGAAATAAAACATGTGTTGTAATTTCAACAATGTGGAAATCCTTCATAATTTTAATTATGCATTTTTTTTTTTTTTTAGTAATGGTGAAAATTGAACTCTGATATCTACTTCAAAAATGGTTTCACCTTATCACTAGATTAAGACGCTAATTATTTAAGGATACAAGTTCAAAATCAGGCCTTCATGTTGAAATTTTATCATCAGCTTCTCAAATTAGGGGTGATAAGAGAAAGTAATATAGAATCAACAATATAAACTTCATGACTCTGCTGTTATTACTCTTTCAGAAGAGTGGTACTATAGTTCTCAAAGCAAAACTATAGACCAAAACACCAAACCAATAATTATTTTGATAAAACTTGAAAGAGGATTGAAAAAATAGGGTTCAAATTAAAGGACTATATTATAATTTAATTTGCTGTCAATAATGAAGACTGCTTCAGGGAATGGTGTAATGGATTAAGGAAATGACTTTTATTTTAAATTGAAGGGCGGAGGAATGCAGGTATTTGAAATCTTGACGTCCTGTACTACGAGGCAAACGCTCTATCACGATGCCTTGGTCGAACATTAGAAGAAACCATACAAAGGTTCGAACCCTGGCATCATATCCTGTAATATAATATGCTTTACTACTATTGGAAGTAATTTTCAAATTGCCTTAGACTAGTGGTAAGGAGTTAAGCCGGTTTAGTTGCAAGTTCTCAAGTTCAAGTCTCATGGATGACAAATCTCCTTCAATGCTCAAAATAGTATATGTTCAATATATTATACTGCAACTAATTTCTATAAGCTGTCAAACAATGAGTTTCAGCATCAATGAGTTACACTTGATTAAGATTGATCACAACTTCACAAGTGCAAAAAGATGAGAACTATGATCATTTGCAGCAATTAGCTTTAACAGTTACAGCAAATCAAAAGCATCATATAAATCAGAACAAGCAATATTGAAGCTTCAAAATAATCCTTGTGAAGATCTTATACACTTACATATCACAACACCAAATTGAAGAAGATCAAATAAGAAGAAAGTACTTATAAGAATAAAAGCTGAGCCATGGCTCATGCACAATCTTTCTATACAAAGAGAGAATTTTAGACAAGACATACTGAAACAATTCTGGATAATTAATTCTTGAAGGTCCTAAAGTTTCAACGTGAGGTCTGGGGTAGAATTCTCCAAGTCTGCTGTTGCAGTTTGCCCCAAAAAATTCATATTTGAAGTTCCTGTGAGTACAAAACTTTGATGATTATGAGTATCATCTGCCTCAGCTACCTGTCGAAAACTTCCTGGCCATAACAGCTCTGCCTCATCCTCCTCCACAAAGATTGGCAGGCCAGCATACCCCTGATCAAATCTTGCACTATTTCTGATATCTTGTGGCCTTATTAGTGTTGCAAGGTTTTGATGCAGTGAAGAGTGTGCTTTGATTCCAAGAGACCTAAATGAAGATCCATGTAAAGGTAAAGATGCCAAGCTGACATACCTTTCAGAGAACATCCCCATCCTCATTGCTCGCTTTGCAAGTGTTCTCTCTCGCTTATGCGCATTCTGGTGACCTCCAAGTGCCTGTGAGCTAAGGAACTTTCGCTGACAGTAATTGCATGAAAATACTCGCGGTATAGCTGCTGCATTAGTATGGGTTGCAGGTTCATTGCTGCTTTCACTAGTGCTTGAAAATGAGAATCCTATCAATTCCCTTTCTCCGCCAAATTCATCATTATTGAAGCAAAGGGTTAAGTCAAGGGAAACTGGTTCTGAACCAGATTGAGCAGCTATGGCATTTGTGAGATTGGAACAGTTTGTGAGGCTGTCATTAAAGAGGCCTGCAGAGTTTTCATGGATGAATAAGTTGGAAGCTACTTGGCTGCTAACCTCAGAATCATTTTCTGAGGAGGCTTCCACTTCAAGATCAAGGATGGGTCTCATATTGAATTTGAATAGAATAATGAAGAGCTAGCAGATGATCTTCGCCTGTAAGTTTGAACATGATCAAAATATTTGGTACTTTAGAGAAATTTTTTCAATATGTAAGATCCACTTGATGAATATGCCAATTAAAACTTAGAAGAAAGGAATAAAGGAACATACACAAATATCAGAAAGGAAAAGAAATTGTACTACATTTTCATTCATTCACATACAACATGAAAAGCATGGTTCTACTTTCTTTCATTTATCGCACATCTTCTGTAGTTGAAAAGAAATTAGATCAATAACATTTTATTGCAGCAAAAATAGTATTGTTTTAAGAAAATCCTCAAAATCCATAGAATTTGATAATCAAACTCATGCTGAATCTTTAACATTAGTCCTACATTTTAGCTTACAGAATAATCAAGGCTACATTTCATTCATGGAACTAACAAAAATTGATGCGGAAAAATAAATTTCCAAATAAATTTACCCCGGATTAAGGATACAAGAACTAGCCTCTAGTAAGACTATGCCACGCTCCTCTCAAGGAGAAAAAATCATGTTTTAACAGCAAATTTTACAATATCAGATCTACAAAAGTTTTTTCTCATTTCTCTCCTTTAAATGACAATATAGTGAGAAAGCTTATGTCATGGTTTTTGGATATAAATTCAGTCCTTTGCTTCTCACTCTCCTCAGCTATCAATCCTTTATCCCAACAAAATTATGCTCATAAGAAAAGGTAACAAACTGGGAGGATATATAATTAAACTTTCTTTTTTTTTTTATAAATTTAGTTTCGACTGTAGCTCAAACTTGATCTCGAAATTGAGTCGAAAATACAACATATAAATTTCCAAGGAATTGAACTCAGAGGGAATCATAACAGATATAGAACACTCAAGTAACAACAGTAAACAGATATTACACCTTAAATTAAATTAGAAGATTAAAGAAAAGGGCATCCTAAGTGCACTGAGACTTCTTATTTTCAGAAAGTAGGAGATAAACAAAGATATAATATAATCTCAAAAAAAAAAAATAATAATTATACAATACATATACTTACATTTATGTAGATCATTGACATGAATCAATATAAAAACATCAGCAAAAGTTTTCAACCAAGAAAACCAGTTCCCCCGTGGTAAATATAACCTGAACCAGATAAGTCCTGCATATCCAAAAACCCAAAATTTACCTGAAATTTAGTAAATTCAGGTTTTTCCCTTTTTCTTTAATTTACTTTTCAAAAGAAAAGTATGTAGATCCATTTTAGAATATCTAAATCTCATATGGGTCTAGTATAAAATATGACATGGTTTAATATAGATGTAGTGTACGTTCTTAACACTTGTAATAGACATGTTTAGAACAGAATGAACATATGTACCCTTAAAATCAAGAAAACACTCCATGTATCTAATTAATACATGATTAATAAATTAATTAAGAACTAATAAAAAAAAGGAAAAGCCAAGAAACATGAACAAGAATACTATAGCAAAATAAATGAATATTAATCATATTGAGTGAGTGATTCTTTGAAATTAAAAAAAAAAGTAAGATCAAGAGAAACAAAGAAATTGAATATGGAAAAGAATAGTATAAAGAGGCTTCATACCATTATTTGAACAGGAAGTGAAGCTAATTGGCAAGGAAGCTAGATAGATTGATAGATTATTGTGGATACCCAGAAAGAAAAATGCTTAAAATTTGGAGACATCTGCCCAAGTTGTGCTTTTCTCTGTATGACTGATCATCACAAGACAAAAGCAAGCAAGCAGGCTTGTGGGTTTCTTTTGTTTTTGCAAAAAAAAAAATAGGAAAAAAGGTAATGGAGAGAGAGAGAGAGAGAGGGATAGAAATGGTGGGTATTGATGTTTAATTATGGAAAAGCAAATGTAAGAAGAGAAGAGAAAGTGGGGGTGGGAGGAGAGGGGACAATGGTGGGAGTCGGGTAAGTCAGACAAAAGGTGGTGTTGTGTTTGTTTTAAGAGAGAGAGAGTTTGAGCCAAAAACAAGAAAGGAAATATAAAGATATGATATATGATGTGCTTAGCAAATTCTACAACCAGCAAGTAGTATTACTATTACCACAGCACTGAATTTGCTAAATATATATATATAAATATAAATAAAATCAAACTATATATATATATATTGAAGAAAATTTTTTATATAATCTTATCCATGTCACGAGGTACTTCACTCATAACATAGTATATTATCATTGATCAGTCTACATATTTTCATTATAAAAGTGTGCCCTAGTCCACGAGTCTACTTGATTTAGATTAATATTTAATTATTGTATATAATATTATCATTCAAGGCCTAATTTAAGTTGTAAGAGAATTATATTTCTCAAAAAAATATATCAAATTTGAGCCCTCCCTTAATAGTTTAGTTTATGATTCATAAAAAATAAATGTGAAGTCTTATAATAAATTTATTCTCCCTCTAACACTAATTATTATTTTCCTTCCCTTCAAATAAAAAATTGAATAAAATATTAATTAATACACCTAATAGTTTCTTTTGTTTTTTTTTTTTTTTTTCTTTTGAAAAGAAAAGGTATGTGTATATATATAAAGATAGATGTGAACTGAATATCAAAGTACCACGGGAACAAAGCTTGTAAGAAGAGAAGTGTACTTTGATGCTTATTTTTGTTGATTTTTTTGGTGGCAACACTTCTTCTCTCTTACACACCCAAAGTACTCAACTACAAGTAGGATAAGAACATGTTATACACACTTACAATCCCATAAACAGAGTAAAGCAAAACAAGAAAACAGTACAAGTCATTAGTCCCACAAAAGATTCTCTTTCTTTCTCTCCACTCTAAAAGTTATTTGCAGATAACTCCAGAGTGCATGGGGTCAGCTCTTCATTCATCAGAATCACCATCACCCTTTCTTTTCTTTTGCACGTCCACCTTATACTTATTTCAACTACTTTATTTTATGTTTTATATATATACACTCTTTCTTCTTTCTTTCTTTCTTTCTACTAGTTTGTTTCCCATTTGTGCTAGAAAATGCAATCACTAATTTAACTATTACACACACACACACATATGTATAATATTATACATATAACATGGGCATGCACATAATGTCATCACCCACTAAAATTTAAAAGGGCACATGTCCTTTGCAGCTCTACCTATTATTTTACTCTGCATTATTATTTCTTTTTTCTAGTATTTTAATTTTAAAGAGGATACCCCTTGTCTTCATTGTTTTGGTTGCTTTTAAGAGTAGGGACTCATCAATCGTTATATAATATTCATTCTTGTGACCAATTATATCTACCAATATCATTTCTTCATACGTATATATATACTGTTGGGTTTAGTATCGAAAATTTTATTTTATTTGACTAATTAAATATATCTTTAGATTAACTTGCATTTAAAGAGGAGTCTAAAGATCCATTCTTATATAATTGTTCTATACATTCAAAAATTACTTATTAAAATTAATCTCAATAGGTAAATTCTAATTTTTTTATTCATTATAATAAATATTATATTTAACAGAACTAATTTTAATATTATTTGATTTTTATGGTTAAAAAATTAACAACAAATGCATCACTATAAAACATGTTAATAGTGTTATATATCAAATATCAACTTATATTTATAGCATATTAATTTAATGATGTTGTCAAATATTTATAATAATATTATTAAAAAATTTTAATTAGTTATGAAAACTTTTTTATATTAAATGATTTGACTACTAATCCTTATTAATCTCAAATAAAAATCATGAATCTATAAAAAGATATTATATACCTTTTTTTACATAAAGTTAGATATAATATGAATCAATTTTCACTCGTCTTACTAAAATCATTTCATTAATTAAATAAAAAATTTATAAATAAAAAAAAATATTTATAATCTGACTCTAAAAATTAAACCTATATCAATAAGAAAAATAAATAAATTATCTTATCAATCAAGCTAATTTTTAGAATTAAAAGTATATGTACCTTTTGCAAAAGTAAAAAAGAAAAAAAAAATAGTAAACAAATTTTTATACCTTTAGCTCATCAGATCATAGGAGTTGTTTAATTTGAATTCTAACTTTCCTTGAAAATGCTGCTCTTAAAAAAACTCCAAGATTTTTATTTGATTAGATTTGTGTCCTAACAAAAGCTGAGCCCAAAATTCCCACATTTTTACTTGTAAAGAACACCCTGTAATAAAGTAATCATGGAAGAGGTCTGTCTCATTCCCCAAAACACCACCACACCCACCCCCGCCCCCGCCCCCAAAACAAAGGGAAGAAAATGTTTTTTTTTTTTTAATTATTTCTTAATGAAAAGGTTAATTTTAATTGGTCAAACACCGTGAGTCAATATTTTCAAAACAAAACTCATAAAAACATAAAATTTTTAATTATGATCAAATCGATTAAACTGATAAAAAATGGGTATATATATATATATATATATAATTTAATATTTATTATATATATGATGAAAATAAATATAATTTAATATTTATTATTTTTAATTAAAAATAAAAAAATAATCCGCTCGAATAAAAAAAAATCCGATTTGACTAATTCATAGATTTTTAATCGATTTTTAGAACGAATTTTTAAGAGCTGACCGGATCAATCTTTATCTAATCAGTTTAACTGAAAATCAGTATTATTTTAGATCTATCTAATTATTTTAATTATAAAAATTAGCTTTAATTGGATTGAATTAGTCGGGTTAATAACTAGTTGAATTGATATTTAGCTTTCAAATTAAAAGAAAAAAAAAATTGTTCCTCTTGGGATTCAAGAACCTGACCTACATCTAAACCAAACAACAATTATTGTTAATTTTATGATATATATATATATATATCCATAAAAATATATTATTTTATTTAAAATAGATTATATTGTAGAATTAATTTTAATAACTACCTTCCAATATAAATTAACAACAACATTTAAATAAATTTAAACTTTTTAGTACTAAAATTTAAATTTCTATCATTTTTTTTTTACACAAAAAAATTATTACTTGTAAAATTATTATCTATTTATTTTATTTTATCTTAAATTCTAAAATTATTTTTATATTATTTGTTAAAAAAATTATTGTATTTAAATTTATTTTATATTATTCCATCAATTTACTTTTAAAATTTATATTTTTTATATTATATAATATTTATTTAATTATTTTTCATTCAATTTTAATTTGATCCAGTTAAACTTATGATTCATTACCTAATTGCCTCGATGGGTTCATATATATAGTGTTTCGTGTTCACAAAATTGTGCAAAAGCAATGAATCTGCTAAGGAATTAGAAGGAGCATTAACTGAGTTGAAGTATTAATATTTTGTTTTTTGATATATATTGTATAGTGGACCAATGCAGATTTTGGATCATATTGGCTGACTATAATATGCAATTCAACTATGTGGACATGACGGTACTTCCCGGTCTGTGCTTTTGGGGTCCCAATTAAAGGATTATATATAAGATATTTGTGATAAAACTTTAGATAACATCCTCATGAGAAATGACCTAAAATACACTTTTATCTCTCTCTTTTTTTTAAAAAAAAATTCAAAATTAGATATTTTGATCATTTGGGGTATATTACAATATATTCAACACTTTTAATCATTAAATTTTATAATTAATAGAGTTATTTTTTTTAACCATTCAATAAAAAATAATATTAAATTAATATATACGTATATTTACTGAAATTAAATTCTCTCTAAATCAAGTTAAAAAAAATATCATTATGTTGGATAAATTTTAATATATTCAAAGTACAATATGTATATTAAATGAAATTATTATGCTTATATTTTAACATCATTTATTTAAAATTTAACTATTTAAAATTTAAAATTTAATTGCCATATGGGTAAGGGATCCATATATAAGAACATTTGTAATAGCCTACTGTCTTCTTTCTTTTGACAATCCTTTATAAAGAAAAAAGTATCATGGAGTTTAGTGCATTCACACAGCCTCGATTAGCATAAATTAAACATTTAGTTTAGTATATTGTTACAAGGAATCCAAGATTATAATTTAGAGGTACTCTCCTTAGAGCAAAAGTCTTATAATAAAACATGTTTGGTTACTTTTCAAAATAAAATAGTTTCTTCATTTTTTTGATAAAAAAAATTCTAAGAATTTTACTGCAGATTTATTTTATAGATGACAAAATAAATTTAATAAAATATTTTAATTTCAATATAACCTCAGCTTATTAAAAAATAATATATTATAAAAACTCAAACTCTTTTATGTAATAAATAAAAAATATATATTATACAAATACCTATTAGTTCAAGTGATAAAAAATTTATATCTTTTAAATAAAATCTGAGTTCGAATTTTATAAATGTAAAAAATAAATATTGTAAAAATTATATTCCTTTACGGATTTCTCCTAATTCAAACGTAAATTAATCATTTATAGTAAACTTAGATACTACTCGTGATTTAAAAAAAAAAAAAGATTGAAATCTTATTTTAAAAATTACATTTCATCTCCACTTCTCAGAATATTAAACTAAATATAGGTCTTGAAGGCTCATTTAAGATTGAAGGTGAAACCAGTGGCAGATCCCTCAAAATATAAATATCTGGTGTATTTTATTTATTATGTTACGAAAATTATTTTCATTTTCTCAAAATTGAGGGGCGAGATCCGCTATTGAATAAGACTTTTGGCTTGATTTATGAGGCTATTGGCTTTGACTTTTCTTTAACGTAGTATTTTTATTAACACTAGGATTTTCTAGTTTTTAATTTTTTTTTTATTTAGAATAAATTATTATTTAACATTTAAGATTTGATTTAATTAATAATGTTATTTTTTTAATAAATTAATTCAATAATTTCTAAATTTTATTTCCCTTAACTAACTTATTTTTTCATCTAATTTTTTTTATAAATTTTATTAAAAATTAAATAAAAAATAAAAATTTTAATACTCAAAATAATCATTTCATCTCACCTCTCATTCCATCATTCTATTTTCTTTCTTTCTCTCTTCTCTCTCACATCTGCAAAATTCAAAAAAGAAAAAGAAAAAAAATAGATTGACTGTTATGCAAAAATCATATGCATCAATTAAGATTTGCTTACTTGCTCGTTGTTTATTTTTAGATATATTAGCATTTTAAAGCATTTGTTAGTCTTAATTAATTTGAATGACAGGTTTGAAATTAGAAAATGGATAAGTCTCATCACACATTCATTTACCATCAACCACAACACAACACGACACAAGTGCTTAGCCTATATTGCCAAATCAAGAATTTGGAAAATTTTGTCTTTTTTTTCTTTTTAATTTTTTGCAATTGATTGATTCTTAAAGGTGGCTTTCAATTTGTAGAATTGCAAATTTCAAGCCAACTTAATTGTTAAATTCTAGGATAGTAAATTAGTGATGTTATGCAGCATTTTATTTACTTTCGTTTTTTATATAATTATTAATCCTAAAATTAATTAATTAATTAATTATGAGTTGTTGAATTTTAGATTTTGGGTATTTTTAGTTGAATTCAGTCATTAAATTTTAGGGTCCTTTTTTTATGGCTAATATGAAAATTTTAAGAGTATTTTTAGTTGAATTCAGATATTAAATTTTAGGGTTTTTTTATGGTTAGTATGAAAATTTTAAGAAAAAATAAAAAAATATATTACTCCTTTTACAGATCTTTATCCATAAATAAAAAGTAATGGAATGATTAATTTAATCGATTTTTTTAAAGAGTGTGCTAAGAACATTAATTAAAAATTAAGTGAAAATTATAAAATATTACTTAAAATAATAGTGATTATAATAAAAAAAAATTTTATAAAAAAAAATTTCTCATCCAATCAATTTTATATTAAATTATTTATATTTATTTAATATAACTATTTTATAAATATATTTTTTTTGAAATAATTATTTCTAACGAGTATCTTTAAGATATTCGTTAGAAAAATTACAATTTAATTATGAATATAAAATTAATATATTATTTAATTAAATTAATAATTTATCTTTTATTTTTTATTTTAATCCTTAAAGAACAATGTGAAGGCAGAATGAAACCACACAAGTGCCAAGTGAGTGGAAAGAATAGCAAATAAAAAACTAATTTTACAAGATAAGTTTAAAATTTCAACCCATCCTGTATATAAGCTTTGTAGGTTGGTAGGTATCAGTGTAGGCTCATGCAGAGTCACGACATGCCTATAGAATAGGCCATTAGAAACCTAAGGCACATGTTATTACAATATTGAAAACTTTAATTAATTAATTAATCATTTAATTAAAGCTAATAAAGTATTAAAAGCTGTAGAAATGACCAATATTGCAATTCTAATCTCTTATTATTTTCTCATTCATGTGGGCTTTCAGCTTTGTCTAATTCAACACTGCATGTTTGTTCCCATGACCCGTATTTGCAGGGCAAATGTATATTTTGAAACTTTATTTTACACACAAAAAAAATTGGGTAGCGACTTATTTAATTTTTGTACTTATAATTTTTTATATATTAAACACTTTAATTCAGATAAAACCTATGATATATATATATATTTTTTTAATTTAGTAAAAATTATCTGATATTTAAAAATTCATGAATGTTAATTAATTCAAATTCGAATTGAATTAGCCCACAAAAAATAATGTTTTATCAATTACTAATAATTTAATCTACAAAGTTAAAATTTATGAATTTAAACGCTTATTTTTAGGGCAATCTAATGTATACCAAAAAAAAAAAAGACGTATAGATATTATTTTAAAACCATTGTAGAGAGAAAAAAAGATAAAAGAAGAAGAAGAAGAAAGAGGGAGGAAGATCATATACGAGGAGGAATACCAATGCGGGTGATAGGCCATTGGGAATCACTAGAGATGTAAATCAAAGTTATAAAAAAAATTAGAAATCTTTGGTAACTTTCTGAATGATCGCTGTAATAATTTGACAAATAATTGGTACTAAAATGATACTTGTATCTCAAGTTTTTATTTAATTATGAGAATTTTCATTTGAAATTTTGATTAAATAGAGAGAATGAAAAGGAGCGAGAGTTCTCGCAAGAATGTGCTTGATTGAGGTGCTTAAAAAATTCAAAGTTTTTTTTTTTTTTTTTTGAAGATGAAAAATTCTAAGTTAGATACTTGATATTTATATTAGATATTTAGATATATAATAACTCTCAAAAGAAAAAGGCAAAAAAATAAAATAAAATTCAACCATCCCCTTTCATTTCTTTTTCATTCTTTTTCTAGTCATGAGAAGTTAATGGATTGCATGGGACACTTTCCATTATAAATCAAGATTCTATTCATCAATAGGTCCATATATTTTCATTGTAATTCTCTCAATTTTAACATAAATGAATTACCTTAAATTACTCTGAAAAATATTCATCCTTATAAATTTTTCATATTTAATTTCAATTGGTCTAGTGGTTAAAAAATTTTAAAAATCTTTATTTTTAACATTTATCTAACCTTTTATTTCTATTCTATTTTTTTTAAGTACTAGAAAAATGATTTATACCTTTAATTTATCGAATCATATATACATTTACTCATAAATTATGTTTAATAATAAATTATTCAATGTATTCGGTACACGTGAAAATAATAAACCGTGCATTCAAATTCAAAGAGTTATTAATTATATTTATATGAGATCATACCTCACTTGAATGTGAAGGAATGTGCAATATTTTCACTTGGATTGAATCCTTCTAATATTTTTTTTTTATGTTTGGGCATGTAACTTTTTATTTTTAAAAATATAATAGCAACTATGTTTAATTAAAATTAAAATAATTAGAATAAAAATAATATTTTATCAATCAGAATAATTTATAGAATTATAATTAAATTCTAATTAATAAAATAGAAAATATATCTATTTCCTACAACATTGTATAAAAGTAAATGAGTTAATTATTCTGATCTCCTTATATTTTTTTTTTAAATTATACTAAATTATACATTTTATCTCTTTTTTTATTAATTAAAGTTTATAAAATCAACTTAAATAAGAAATTATTTTGAAATTTCTATATTTTTTTAAATTATACTAAATTATCTTTATGTTTTTAAAATTAAACTAGAACGTTCTTATATTTTTTCATCTAATTCAAATCGCATCTGGTAATTTCATCACCAACTAATTTTTCATCTATACTATTAAAATAAATTTTCAAATCAATTTCAATTCTTAACTTGAATTTACCCAATTTGAATTCAATTTTCAAATAAAATTTTATATTTATATTATAAATTTTAGAAGTTTTTTATTAATTAAATTTTGTAAGTTCTTCTTCACTAATAAAAATTATTTATTGTCCTTTAAATTAGAAGTCATAATGCTAGTGTTTTGTGTCTTGGTAAAAAAAAAACCTCAAGAAATCATAATCAAATGGGATGGAAGAGAAATATTGAATGTTATGTATTTTTTATTATAATATTATAAAAATATTTTAGTATAATTTTAGAAATACAGAAATGAGACCGTATAATTTGAAAAAAAAAATTAATTAATCTTAAATATTTTAATTAAAAATTAATTTTTTAAATTTTAATTAACGAGAAAAAAATTAAATGAAAAAATTTCATTATTTAACCAAAGTAAAGTATAAAAATATTTTAATATAATTTAAAAAAAAATCGTGAGAGTAATTAACCTAAAATAAAATAAACAATCCACTTTTGTTTTAGCCATGGCAGTTACCGACAGTTTCACGTTTGCGCCGCTTGGGGTTCTTCCCAAGAAGCCGCTTGGGTTGGCTCGGCCTTTGTAGATAACTAAAGATCACACTTGAGACTGGGCCATAGATATGGTCCACCGCCAGCACCCCACGTAGCAGCCACCGCCAGCCACCACCAGTAATCTATTTTTTTTTTTTTATTTGTCAATTTAAAGTGCTAAAATTTGCAGTGAACATACTATATTTAATAACATTAATGATGATAATTACAATTACAATTAATTAATGAGTAATTAAAAGGAGCATATAATTGTGCATAATTAATTAATGAAATGACTACTTTGATTATTCTTGTGTAGCTTTTTGTTTATTATTAACATTTAGCATATTTTCAGATTAGTTAGAATCCACTTAAAAGGGTATATGCCAAAAAAAATTGAGCATCTTCATTATTTTTTCTTGTTCTTGAAATCATTAAGAAATCCATTTTGCCAAATTAATTAAATCCCAATGCTATATGATGAATTTTGAACGCTATAACTATTATTATTTTTTTTAATTATTATTAGACTCCAACTTCACAACACTTTAATTAATAGTAGACAGGAGAATTACATGGTAAAAATGTAAATTTTTTGAAATTTTTTTTTTACTTGTATTGAGTATATTTTTTACTTTATACACTTAATAGGAGAAGTTTTTAACAAAATTTTTAGAAAAAATTGAAGCTTTCAAATAGCTGCGTAACCAAGGGGACTAGAATGAACCCTATTTCCCTAAATTTTTTAATACATATACTTGTAAATTTTTTTAATTTTTAAATTGATTTTTGTATATAAATTTTAATTGGCCTTTCATTTTATTATTTTACTAACTTCAGACACCTAATAAACTTTTTTGATTTCATTTTCAACTTTTAAAGATGGAATCCCAAAAAGTAAAATTTATCCACTTGAATAATAGATATAATAGACGGATAAGAAATAATATTTCTCTCATTTGCTTAAATTGGCATTGCCAGAGATAAATGTAGATATTTTCAGAAGAGATGCACAATTTTCAGTTTATATCCACAACATAAATTTTTGTATGTAGGTATATTGTATAAAATTGTAAAGATTTATAATTTATCATGATTGAATGATCTTTCTTAGCAACTCTCTTCAAATGCAGTGTCATTTTACTTTCTACATTTAACAATATCAATAAGTAATTATAACAATTCATAAATTCCTCCTAACTATTTTAGTATTATTAACAAAGTTAATGCCAAACTTACAGATCGAATGGGAAGACAAACCTCAAATTTATTATCGATTAATATATGGATATTTTCTTATTTTTTAAAATTAATTGCATCAGATTTTGCTATACAATTTCTTATTTATTGTTGCACTATTTGTGCTCTTTCTGTTTTCAATAAGCTGTATAAATATGAGTTTTTGATGATCAATAAAGTAGACTTGACTAGTTGCAATTTCTGAACTTTAAAAAAAAAAAAAACTAATAATGATATCAGAGCTATCATTGATCTTACAGGATCTGTGAATTTGCTCAAAAGAGAAAAAAACCACCATAACATATTTTTAACCCATTTTTAACCTATTTTTAAAACCATTTTTAACCTATTTTTAAACTCATTTGACAACCTATTTTCAACCTATTTTTAATTTTTTAACCATGACAAATAGCAGTCTCTCTTTAAATACCCCACAACTATTCATTGGTGAAAACTATCAAATTTGGTCAGTGAAAATGTAAGCATATCTTGAAGCCTATAATCTTTGGGAAGTTGTAATGGAAGAGAGAGCTGTGCACCCACTTCCTGCAAATCCTACTCTTACCCAAATTAAAGCTCATTCAGAAGAGAAAACCAAAAAATACAAGGCCAAAACTATAATCCAAAATTCAGTTGCAGATTCAATCTTTTCCAAAATCATGACATGTGAGACAGCAAAAGAAGTTTGGGAAAAGCTAAAATTTGAGTATCAAGGAAACGATCGAATAAAACAAATGCAAATTTAAAATTTAAAATGAGATTTTGAAACTTTTATCATGCAAGAAAATGAAACTATTACACAGTATTCTAACAAAATTTCTTTGATTGTTAACAGAATTAGATTGCTTGGTGAAGATTTTTCAGATAAAAGAATAGTTGAAAAAGTTCTTGTCACAATTCCAGAGAGATTTGAGTCCAAAATCTCTTCCCTTGAAGAATCTAAAGATCTCTCTAATATTTCTCTT
>CANXYC010129338.1:0-17206 GCA_948193065.1 Aleurites moluccanus
TGTTAAATCCATAAAAACTCGAAGGGGCTGTAAAATGACCATTTTGCCCCCAGTTCACCAAAAACTCGAAATCACCCGATTTTGTCCTAACAACCTTTAAACCACTTCTATGCCTAAAATCTACTCATATAACATGCATAACCATCTATTTCATACATAAACACATGCCAATATCAAATGCAAAAGAAAGAAAAAATTTTCCCCTTAATTGCTCCTTTAGTGGTTTAGGTTAGGTTTAGGCTGAGGTGTTACACCTAATAAATAAAGGAGAAGAGAATGATTTACAATCTCTTTAACTTATAAAAGGCCTACACTAAATAAAGGGGAGGAGAAATGATTTATAATCCCTTAATTAATATAAAAGCTTATACTAAAGAAAGGGAACGAGAAATGATATTTGATTGCTCAAACATTAAGATGGCTTTTATAGCCATTAACTTGATTTTGGGCCAAAATTCATATAAACCCATATGTTTTAGCAAATATTTAGCTTAATTGGCTTGAAAATCCCTTTGGAAACCAAGAGGGGGGTAAATTGGTTGGAATGACAAATTAAGGGCAAATTAAAAATTAATAAGATTAAGGAAGAGAGAAAAATCAAACACAAGAATTTTATAGTGGTTCGGCCAACACTTGCCTACATCCACTCCTTAATATCACACTTGAGTATTTTACTTAATCCTTTTATGGGTGCAAGATCAAATACAAGTGTTTAAACTCACTCAACCCTTACAAAGTATTTTCAAAGGCTCACACTTCAAACCTTCACAAGTGTTTTATCAAAGGCTCACACTCAAACTTATACAAGTGTTTTATTAAGGCTCACACTCAAACCCTCAAGAATTACAAGAGATGAGAAGAAGAAAATCCCCTTTTATTTTTTCCTAACTCTCAATCAATCAATGAGTCTTAATCATCTCAAAAATTTACAACTAATAGCTCACAAAAATGGTTTTACAATAAATAAGTTTTTCAAGCCATAAATATGAATAATTTAGTGCAATAGCTCAATAATAAGTTCTCAATTGTTATTATTTTGTTTTTAAGCTTTCCACCAACTCATATTTATAGCCTTGGATGAAATGTAGTCATTTGGTTTCATTTAATGCCAAAAAGTACAGTTGACAGCTTTTCCAACGGCTAGTTTTTACTATTGTTTTTCCAAAGTAGCAAGGGATACTTAATTAGTAGCAAGCCCTACTTAACTCATTTCCCAATCTTGAGCTATTAGACCTTCTGGAATTCTCAGTAGTGGCTGTGACTGATTAGTAGCATATGCAACTTCATTTCTTCATATCTTGAGCTATACAACTCAAAATTATGCTCCTTTTTTTGCTGCAAACTTTGAGATGTCTACTACAACTTTGTAGTTTATGCCAACTCAAAAATCATCCATCTTCATGCTCTACAAAACCAAAACATTTTTTTGATCCAATCTACAAGGCAGTTTGAGCATACTTCACTAATTCTATAATTTCTCTTTCCATAGAAATCCAAATTACTTTATTCTTTGTCCATATGAAAGTAGACATCAACCAATTCAATCATG
This sequence comes from Aleurites moluccanus, assembly GCA_948193065.1. Lineage (NCBI taxonomy): Eukaryota > Viridiplantae > Streptophyta > Magnoliopsida > Malpighiales > Euphorbiaceae > Aleurites > Aleurites moluccanus. The sequence goes on from CANXYC010129338.1 coordinate 1,550, forward strand.
TAGAATATCATTTACAAATTCTTCTTCAAGAATTCCCAGAAATATTTTAAAATTGTCTCATTTGTTTTATCCTAATCTATCAATTTGAGCATAATTCATTTAAAAATTTATATCTTCATTTTTCAAAGTCCAATGCTCAATCTAATTTATGTTCTGACAACTAGACATCCATATATTGTTGTTCTACCAACTTCTTCCAATTTATAGAGATTGTAGCTTCAATATGAACTCTGGACAAGTTTATCAGTAATAGCTATGCTCTTTGTACTAATTTTCTCTTTATCTACTTGGTACTTCATGGCTTCACTTCATGATGTCAATATGAGTCCAAATTTCATATTAAACTTTGCTATTTAAGCTATTTCAAATTTGTTAAACCTATAATTTTGCATTGATCATGATTTCTCATGCTTTGACCAACTCAAATAAAATTGTTAGTAGAATTAACCTATTTATATGTTTTGTTATCATCAAAATCTATATCAAATCCAAGGGGTACAACAATCTCCCCCTTTTTTATGATAACAAAACCATACATATAAGTGTTTAGGAAACATATAAAAAAGCTCCATTAATGTTTTGCAAATAACACTTGAATAACTTCTTCCCCTTTTTGATATCAATAAAAAGATTTTGCACTCTTCCTTTGAAAATGAATTACTCAACACATAAAAGGGTCAAAATAATTTATCCCCTTATTTTAAGCATTTATGCCCTTTAATAAATAAAAAATGTTCAAGGGGTACACAAGATATCATCAAAGTAAAAATATTTTTCAAAACATATTTAAGCAATTTAACATGCTATCAATCAATTTCATAACATATCAATTATTTAAATTGTAAAAGGGGTTAGAGGTGATTTGTGTTTACCTCTCATGCTCTTTTCCATTGTAGCTTTCTACTATTACTCCATAAGTAGTGCCTTTTATCATATGATATCTTCATATTGTTGAATGTTTCATAACTTTGGTGCATGGTCTATGTGCCATTCCATTTCCATATGCTTCATATGCATAGGTTTTGTTTGTACCATTTCTCCTATGTGAAGGTTGATAGACTATTTTTATTCCATCATTCTTCTTTAAAAATTTATGCATAGAAAAAGAAGAAGAATGCATTTTTTTGTACCATTTTTCCTTTAGGTCCATGGAGGTTAGTATTGAGAGCAATTAAATTAATATGACCTAGATGTAATTTTCTAACATGACATCTATATTTCATGTGACCAACTTTACCACAATAATGACACCTTATATTATGATAAAAATCATTTCTTGGTCTAAATTGAGGTCTAGACTTATGTTGTGGTCTCATTCTAGTGTATGCAAATGAAGGACTTCTTTGACCCATTCCTTAGGCATGTCATTCTTAGGTCTTATGACCTTATGCAGAGGCATATATGGCATATATGAAGTGGAGCTAAATGCCTTAACAAAAGTGATTTTAGAGGTGAATGACTCACCACCTTCACTATATCCAAGTCCAAACTTATTAGTTGGACACCTTTGAGATTCAAAATCTCATCTAGCTTATCTTTGTCTTTGCAAAGTTTGGATATAGACTCATCATGAGTAGATAATTTATCCTTCAAATTTTTATTTTCATTACAAATATCATCAAGACTTTGAGTCTTTTGAAGGATAATATTTTCTAACTCACTTTTGGAGACATTTAAAGTAGTTATCTCTTCAATATAGTCATTACATGCATTCAAAACATAATTTGTCATTGTTTTCGAATTATCGTACTTACTTTGTAATTTATGATACTTTAAAAGCAAGGATTCCAACATATGCATAACATCATCATTAGTAAAGTTAGAATTACTTACCTCACTACAAGATGTGTCCTCATCAAAAGCCATTAAGCAAAGATTGACCTCCTCATCCTTACTTTCTTTCTCATCATCATCTAATTCACTTGAATCATCCCAAGTGGCCGCTAAAGCTTTCTTCTTATAATTCTTCTTGTTTTTTAGCCTTGGACAATCGGATTTAATATGACCATACTTGTCACATTCGAAGCACTTTACTTGATTGCTTCTATGCTCTTTCTTCTCATATGGCTTTTTGCTTCTAAGGATTAAATTCCTTATTTTTAGTGTGAGCATAGCCATATCTTCACCATCTTCCTCCTCATCACTTCCACTTGTAGATTTCTCCTCATACTTGTCACATTCGAAGCACTTTACTTGATTGCTTCTTTGTTTTTGCTTCTCATATGGCTTTTTGCTTCTAAGGATTAAATTCCTTATTTTTAGTGTAAACATAGCCATATCTTCGTCATCTTTCTCCTCATCACTTCCACTTGTAGATGTCTCCTTTGAAGTAATGAAAGCCAACTTCATGTTCTTTTCTTCAACTTATCCTTGAGATAAGGTGATTTCATGAGTAAGTAATTTACCCATCAAATTATCGATTGGAAGAATACTTAAGTCATTAGCCTCTTAAATGGAAGTGATTCTGGCTTCCCAATCCTTCTTAGGGAGAACTATAAGGATTTTGCAATTTATATCCTCGAGAGAGTAAGTCTTCCCTAGCTTTCTCATTTGATTAACAATCACCATGAGGCGAATGTACATTTTGGATACACTTTTTGTGCTAGCTAACAGACAGAGGAGCGGGCCTTACAGTTTTTGGAGAAGCGAGATAGGGCCTTTCACGCATGTCACCTTTGAAAGGCTATAACTTTCAGTGTAGGATGAACCACAGGGCCTATGAGTACTCGTTTCAAAACTCATTTAGAGATCTAGAACAATGCTCTGGGAACCCAGTACAGCCCAGTTTTGGCCCCAAATTCAACTGTTTAATGCACGAATGGATCCTCTGAAGTTTTGTGCGTGTTTTTGCTTATTTTGAGAATTGTTTTGTTTTTGGTTACTTTGGGTCGTAGCCCTTTAGCCCATTAGGGTTTTATGTTTCTTTTAGCATATAAATATCGGCGTTTTTCCTTGTAAAAGACAGAGTTGATGAATAATTAAATAAAACCCTTTCTTCTAGTTTCGGTATTTCTTTGAAATCAACGAGATTGATGCCTATTTCCTGGTATTTCTAAAATCAACAGGTTATATAAGATTATTTCCAGTATTCATGGGCGAATCAACGGATTATAATAAAATTATGTTTTCCATTGATACTCCATTGCATCACTTTCATTGGGTTGTATTAGCATATTCATAAGTAAGAATTTGGATTTTCTTACCTTTTACTTGATTTGTGCCTTTATGAGTGTTTTCCAATGTATCCCAAATTTGCTTGTATAAAATAAAATAGGAGATCTTTTCATATTTTTCTCTACTCAATGCACAATAGAAAGTGTGCATTACTTTTCGGATTCTCCCATTTGCCTTGTTTTCGACAACCGTCCATTCGCTTTTAGGCTTCATGATCACAATCTCATCCATAATTTTTGTAGAAACCGCATGCCCTTCTTCAACCACATCCCACAAATCAATGCCATTACTATCCATGAATATTTTCATACAATTTTTTTAATATGGATAGTCGGTGCCATCAAAATAGGGTGGTCTAACGATTGAACCTCCTTCAACGATATTTGATCTTCTAGTTGCCATGATCTTTGTTCCAAGATGGTTAAATCTTTAAAAAATATAGAAACAAAGCTCTGATACTAATTGAAAGTCTCTTTGGCAACCAATAAGGGGGTGTATTGGTTGGATGACAAATTAAAAGCAAAATAAAAATTAATAAGATGATGAAATGAAGAGAAAAATCAAACCCAACAATTTTATAGTGGTTCGGCCAACACTTGCCTATGTCCACTCCTCAATATCACACTTGAGTATTTTACTTAATCCTTTTGTGGGTGCAAGATCAAACCCAAGTGTTTAGGCTCACACAAACCTTACAAAGTGTTTTCAAAGGCTCACACTTCAAATCTTCACAAGTGTTTTATCAAAGGCTCACACTCAAACTTATACAAGTGTTTTACTAAGGCTCACACTCAAACCCTTAAGAATTACAAGAGATGAGAAGAAGAAAATCTCCTTTTATTTTTTTTTTCAACTCTCAAACAATAAATGAGTCTAAACAACTCAAAGATTTACAACTAATAACTCACAAAAATGGTTTTACAATAAATAAACTTTTCAAGCCATAAATATGAATGATTTGGTGCAATAGCTCAATAATAAGTTCTCAATTGTTATTCTCTTATTTTTAAGCTTCCCACCAACTCATATTTATAGCCTTGGATGAAATATAGCATTTTGGCTTCATTTAATGTCAAATAGTGTAGTTGACAGCTTTTCCTACGGCTAGTTTTTATTGTTATTTTTCCGGAGTAGCAAGGGTTAGGGCTACTTAATTAGTAGTGGGCATTACTTAACTCATTTCTCAAACTTGAGCTACTGGACCTTCTGGACGTCTCAGTAGCGACTATGACTGATTGGTAGCGTGCGCAACTTTATTTATTCATATCTTGAGTTATACAACTCCAAATCATGCTCTATTTTTTTTAATTGAAAACTTTGAGATGTCTACAACAACTTTATAGTTTATGCCAACTCAAAAATCATCCATCTATATGCTGTACAAAATAAAAACATTTCTTTAATTCAATTTGCAAGACAGTTTGAGCATGCTTCACTAATTATTCAATTTCTCCTTCTGTAAAAATCAGAATCACTTGATTCTTTTCCCATATGAAAGTACACATCCTCCAAAAATATTTTAAAATTGCATCATTTGTTTTGTCCTAGTTTGTTAGCTTGAGTATAATTTATTTAAAAATTCATATCTTTCTTTTCCAATGTCCAATGCTCAATCTAATTTACTGTAATACCTAGGTAATTTATTTATTTATTTATTTATTTATTTATTTTTATTTTTATTTATTATTTTGATTGTTTGTGAGTAATCTGTTTAGCCTTTAGAAAAATCTTAGAAATTTTGTTTGTTATGATTTTATGAAGTCAGTTAGTGATTTTCGCAGAAAAGTTGAATATATCAGTTTTAGATTTATTTATTTTTTTCTATAAGATTGTTGGGCAATAGGTTTGGATGTTATTGAGAATTTAGTATTTGAGAAGAATTATGTTTCCTCGGCCAGAGCATGTATGATTTGTTGTGTGATACTGTAAGTCTGAGTATATTAAATTTGTGTTGATATATTAGTGGCTGAGCGAGTCAGGTATTAGTTTGGGAAGTGAATTTTGTATGTGTTTCATTGTCAGTGTAGAATTAAGGAAATTGGAAAGTTTAGCATGTTTGCAGATTAGGTAGTGCTAGTTGGTGAGGAGAGTTTCCCAGCTCGGCAGATCAGGTAGTGCGAGTTGGCGAGGAGATTTTTCCAACTCAACAGAGCAGGTAGTGCGAGTTAGCTTCTCTTTGCCGAGGTGGATTTGGCGAAGTAGCTTTAGGCGAAGAGGATTTGGTGAAGTGGCAATAGGTGAAGAGGATTTGGCGAAGTGGCAATAGGCGAAGAGGATTTGGAGAAGAGGAATAGACGAAGACGATTTGCCGAAGTGGCATTAGGCGAAAAAAATTAGGCGAAGAGGAATTGGTGAAGTGGCGATAGGCGAAAAGGATTTGGCAAAGAGGAATTGGCGAAGAGGATGCGAGGTGGCATTTAGCAAAACAAATGCGAGGTAGCATTTGGCGAAGTGGAAATTTAGCGAGGTGGCCTTTGCCGAGGTGGATTTAGCAAAGTGGATGCGAAGTGACATTTGGCGAAGCGAATGCGAGGTGGCATCTGGCGAAGTGGAAATTGCCGAGCCGGCATTTGGTGAGGTGGAATTTGCGAAGTGGAATTTGCGAAGTGGAGCAGTAGTCTATTTATTGAGAGGCAGTAGCCAAATTTCACGATTTCTTCTTCTCTCTTTTCTACTTTCTTCTTCATTTCTTCTCCTTTCTCTCTCAAATCTGTCCCATTTATTTTCTAGTGCATTAATATTTCTAATTAATGCATTAAACTATTATATTCTCTCATTTACTAAGGCTTCAACTATCATTCCAAGTTAAGATTCTTCAAGGACGCATATTGGGGAAATAAGATAATTCTTTTCTGAGGTCCATTTTTCTGTCAGATTAAGGTCTTGGGTAGTTAGAATAATTAATTATGAGTTATATAAGACCTATTAAGAGCATTTAAGGCCATTAATTTTGGTTGATATGGAAGATGGGGGAAATTATGAATCGGATGAATAGTAACATGAATAGTAACCACGTTCAAATTTCAAATATTCTTAAAAGATAAATTAAATTGATGATTATGAAATAATAATAGAGACTTAAAGATGGTTAAAATTTGATGGAACCATAAAATGAATTATTATTTGAGGAAAGCCTAATTTATGGAATTTGGGGATTTTTGGGTTCAGTAAATTCAAGGAAATTGAGGAAGCTAGAATTTAGCAAGTGTGACCGAATTGAGAGTAGTGTTGTGAGGTAAGTATATATATATATATATTCGCAGTTTTGCCATTGTAAAATTATTACTTGGTGTCACAACCCGATTTCCAGAGTCGCGACGGTCCTAGGGCACGGAAAATGCCAATGGAGACCGGCATCCGTAGAACCCAGTATCATTACACAATCTATCAACCTCAATATATTATTCATTTATTATAATTACCATCCATTATATTATCCAGTTCATCATTCTGTTAACCTGCCAATTATCCTGTCACCATAATGCAATTGGCTGTCAGAAGTATATATATCATGCATCATATACCATCAATATCAAATATAAACAATGTTCATCTCCTAGCTACCCAATACATACCCATGAAGCAGCTAGATCATGAACACCAAAATAATATAATACAGTAATCCAAAATAGATATATACATCAGAAATCCAAAGCAGGAAATCCACAGAGAACAGAAGACTGGATCCTGCAACCTACTCCTCTCCTGAAAGGGGTAAACAAATAAAAAAGGTGAGTATGAAAGATACTCAGTAAATTTTCATGCATCATAATAATTAATAGGTACAAATAGGCAAAGGAATAAGTCAGATGAAATGCAATAAACAGTAGGGATATCAAGATACAATAAAGGCCAAGAAATAATAAATATGCTCGGTTACATATGGAAAGGCAGATAATGAGATGGACTGCATGAAAAGAAATCAAACAGTCACCAAACAATCAATAACACTGGACCAAGTAGGTCCCCAGTATCATATCAATCAATATCAATGGACCATGTAGGTCACCAGTATCAAATGAGCATAAGGCTGATCAGGCCCTCTGGCCAGGACCATAACCCCTCTTAGCTAGGGTACAAATATACAATGTGCACAAAGTCGACAGTATTTCCCCACTCCCCCTTCGAATCTGAAGTTCTGCCAAACCATAATAGGATCGAAAGCAAGGGATACCATAAGCAATAATGGCATCCGAATATTAATCAATCAATAATAATCGGTTCGGTATCTATCAATCAATATTCAATAAACTAAATTACAATGTCATAGGTAATATAAAATTAATAAAATCAAGTGTGATAATAAGATAAGGCAAGGAACAAGCAAGGGTTTGGTGGCAGAAATTGGTGGGTCAATTGGCATACCATTATCGCTAACGACAATGGTATTCAATTGATAGGTCTATGGCATGCAAACCAATAAGCCAATGAGAAATAGACTAGGCAAATTATCAAACACAAGGTGACATACAATTGGCAAGCCAATAGGGTAGGGTTCGGAGCAAAAATTGGCTTGCCTATTCAACTATAACAAGGTACATTGTTCAATAAAGCCAAGGTATCAATAAACAAGGTTAAACAACAATTAAATATGATTGAAATGGCAAGGAAATTCAAACAAAAACATAGGCACATTATGTCAATTAGGGTTCGGCCATATTAGGGTTTGGTGCAATTGGATTCAATTCAACAATTTAATCAATTATTCAAGTAATTTGATGCAATGTAAACTCATCTAAACTTTCCAAAAGCCAATGCAATAGCCAATTTCTCCAATTCACCAAAAATCCCCAATTCAAACTTACTTTGAAAACTCAACTTCCTCAATCTACAATTCCACATCAAATTAACCATCAATTAGTTGTTCATTCATATCCAATTAAAAATTTCTAACATCAATTTTCCATTCCTAACACTAATTCAACATATCACCCTTTACAACTTCAATTTCAACATTCAAATTACAATTCCAATCAATTTTGTATAATCTAATACAATTAAACTAATTACCCATTCGATTCAACCTAAATAATCACTAAAACATTAATCAAATCAAATCAAACTAACAACTTTACCTAAGAACTCCTCCATGGCCCAAATATTCAAGATGAATGGCCTCCCAATCTTTTGCTCCTTCCTTTAAATTGATGATAGAATTGAGTTAAGCAACCTTAATTTGCTATAATTCCATACAAATCCTAAAGAAAACTATAAGGAAAATGGAAATGTGTGTTTGGAAGAAAAGGAAAATGGTGGACGGCAAAGAGAAATGAAATAGAGAAGATGAAGGCTGCAAAAACTGTGAAATGGAGACCAAATAAAACAAAAATAATTGTAAAATTACAACTTAATCCCTCAAGTTCCAATCCTTATACTTTGATCCTTAAATCTTCTGAAATTTATTCTGAAAGTTCTGTTAAGATTTTGATATCAGTGTAAAAAGGAAATAGGCTTATTTTAATTTATTCTTATTTATAAAAATAGTTCTGGAGTCATTATGTAACTCCGACTGACTCATTTCTACTATTCACCTTGAATTACCCTTTATTTACCAAAATGCCATTGTTCACTTTTCAGTGTTTCTAAATGATTTTCACTTCTTCCTTTTTACCAAAATTACACATAAATTATGGTCATATTTTACCCCTAAGCCAACTTCAGAAATTCTTTTATTGATCGGACTGCTAATTTCTCGGCAGTGTCCCAACACCATCGGTTTCAGAAAAAGTGATAAATTTGCTTTCTAACTGTGTTTGCAAAATTATTTCCCATCAATTCAAGAGTAATGGACCATATACTGAGAATAAAATCATGCATATATGTTATGGCTTTTTAGGGTATTACATTCTACCCCCTACAAATAAATTCATCCTCGAATTTAAATAGAACACATACCTCATTATTGAAATAGGGATGGATATCTGCTCTGCATCTTCTGCTCGCTCTCCCATGTACACTCCTCCATCGTCTGATTCCTCCATAGTACCATAGGGATCTCTTTGTTCCGAAGCTTCCTGACCTGTTTGTCAATAATCTCCACAGGTAGCTCCTCATACGATAAATCCCCACTGAGATCCACATCTTGTATCTCCAAAATGTGCAATGGATCCGATACATATCTTCACAGTATCGATATATGGAAGACTGGATGTACGTGGCTTATACTGGGTGGAAGAGCCAATCTATAGGCCACACTGCCAATCCGCTCAAGTATCTCAAACAGGCCTATAAACTATGGTGATAGCTTGCCTCTCTTCCCAAATCTCATAACTCCCCTCATCGGTGAGATCTTTAAGAAGACATGATCACCCACTGAGAACTGGACATCCTTCCTCTTCGAATCAGCATAACTTTTCTGCCTACTGAAGGCAGTCCTCGTCCACTATCTGATCATAGGAACCTTCTCCATAGTCTCTCTGATAAGCTCTGGTCCCTCTAGTTGCTTCTCTCCCGGCTCCACCCAACACACTGGTGATCTGCACTTCCTACCATATAGTACTTCAAATGGAGCCATACCAATTGAGGAGTGATAATTGTTATTGTAGGAGAACTCTATCAGTGGCAGATAATAATCCCAACTACCTTAGAAATCCAGAACACATAATCTGAGCATGTCCTCCAAAGTCTGGATCGTCCTCTTAGACTGCCCATCAATCTGTGGATGGAAGGCAGTACTGAACCGTAGCTGGGTACCCATAGCCTCCTAAAATTTCTGCCAAAACCTGGATGTGAACTGTGTACCCCTGCCAGATATGATCACCAAAGGAACTTCATGAAGACGCACAATCTTATCAACATACAACTGTGCGTATTGGGCTGCTGAATAGCTAGTCTTAACCTCCAAAAAGTGTGCAGACTTCGTCAACCGATCAACAATAACCCAAATAGAATCATACCCTCTCGAAGTCCGTGGTAGACCAACTATAAAATCCATAGTAACCCATTCCCATTTCCACTCTGGCAGCTCTATCTCCTGAAGTAGCCCTGATGGCTTCTGATGCTCAAACTTAACCTGCTGACAAGCTAAGCACTTAGATACAAACTGAGCTACGTCCTTCTTCATCCCAGGCCACCAATAAACATCTCTAAGATTATGGTACATCTTAGTAATACCTGGATGCATACTGTAAACAGAATAGTGTGCCTCTCGCATGATCTGATCCCGTAGCTCATCACAATCCGATACACAGATATGTCTCCCACATCTCAAAACCCCATCATCAACAGTGAACTCAGTCATCCGACCACTCTGAACCTCTCCCTTCAGCTTCAATAGATAAGGATCTCTGTCCTGGGCCACTTTTATATCATTTATCAATAGTGACCTCACCCAAAATTGGGCTATCAGAGCCTGGTTCTGATCCTAGGAACCCAAATCCAACTCTACACCACAATCTGCCAACTATCTCAGATCTCTGATCAATGGCCTCCTGCCAATCACAATATGAGCTAGGCTACCCATCGACTTCTTGCTCAAAGCATCTGCCACTACATTGGCCTTCCCTAGGTGATAGAGATTCTCACAATCATAATCCTTCAAAAGCTCAACCAATCTGCGCTACCTCAGATTTAGATCCTTCTGCTGAAATATTTACTGTAGACTCTTATGATCAGTATATATCTCGCATTTAGACCCATATAAGTAGTGTCTCCAAATCTTTAAGGCAAAGATAACTGTTGCCATCTCCAGATCATGAGTTGGATAATTTGCTTCATGCTTCTTTAACTGACGAGAAGCATAAGCAATCACCCTACCTATCTGCATCAGAACACACCCTAGGCCAATCCTCGAAGCATCACAATATACAGTAAATTTCTCCCCTTCAACTGGTAATGCCAAAACCGGAGCACTAGTAAGGCAATACTTCAGAGTCTGGAAGCTACGGTCACACTCATCCGTCTAGACATATCGCTCTCGTTTCCTCATCAATCTAGTCAAAAGAGCTACAATACGAGAGAAATCTTTCACAAACCTCCAATAATATCCAGCCATACCCAGAAAGTTGCGTACCTCTGAAACACTGGTAGGCTGGGGCCAATTAGCTACCGCCTCGATCTTCTGAGGATCTACCATAATACCCTCTTTATAGATAATATGCCCCAAGAAACACACCTCAGTTAACCAGAACTGACACTTGGATAATTTGGCATATAGTTGGTACTCTCGAAGTGTCTATAGCACAATCCTCAAATGCTCCCTGTGCTCCTCCTCACTCCTGGAATAAATAAGAATGTCATCAATAAAGACGATAACAAACTTATCCAAATAAAACCTGAATACCCTGTTCATTAGATCCATAAAAGCCGCTGGAGCACTTGTCAACCCGAATGGTAGAACCATAAACTCATAATAACCATAGCGGGTTCTGAAAGCAGTCTTGGGTATATCTCTACTCCTGATCTTCATCTGATGATACCCAGACCTAAAGTCAGTCTTCGAAAAATGGCTGGCACCCTGCAGCTGATCAAATAAGTCATCAATTCGAGGCAGTGGATACTTATTCTTCACTGTGACTTTGTTCAGCTGCCTATAATCAATACACATCCTCATAGAGCCATCTTTCTTCCTCACAAACAGAACCGGTGCACCCCATGGAGAACTACTAGGTCTGATAAACCCTCTATCCAATAGCTCCTATAATTGAATCTTCAACTCCTTCAATTCTGCTGGAGCCATTCTGTATGGTGGAATGGATATTGGGTCTATGCCTGCATACACCTTTATCTCAAACTCAATCTCCCTATTAGGGGGTAATCCTGGCAACTCCTCAGGAAATACATCAGGGAACTCCTGAACCATCGATGTCTGATCCAATCGTATAGAAGACCTCTGTACATCCACCACATGTGCCAAAAAGGCTGAACAACCTCTCCCTATCAACCTCCAAGCCTGGATAGCAGAAACAAGGTTAACCCGAAACTCACGAATATCACCCTGAAACTCAAACTCCTGTTGCCCCTCAGGCTGGAATCTAATCCTCTTCTTATAACAATCTATCACTGCCCGATGTCTAGTCAACCAATCCATACCCAGTATCACATCTAACTCAAGCACGGGCAACTCAATCAAATCAACACGCAGAATATGATCATCAATCTCAACAATACAATCAGGATAATAATGAACAACATCCACACAATCCCCCATAGGAGTAGCAACAGATAATGGAACATCTAACAATCTCCTCTCCTTATTCTATTTGGGTGCAAAATGTGGGGACACAAAGGAGTGAGTTGCACCCGAATCGAATAAGGCATTTGCAACCTCATTCTGACCCAAAATAGTACCTATAACAACATTATCTGATTGCTGAGCATCCTATGTATTGACTGCGAAAACCCTACCCTGGCCTCTGCCAACTGGAGCCTGACTGCCGCTGGGAGCCTGACCTCCCCTACCTCTGCCTCTGGATACTGTCTCTCTGCCCTAATTCTGACTGCCCTGAACTGCTGGCTAAGATACTGTAACTGATGGCTGCTGGTCAGCCCTCAATGGACAAGTGTTCATGTAATGGCCCTGCTGACCACACCTCAAGCAAACACCTGTCCTCCTCCAATACTTTCCACCGTGTCTCTTATCACAATATCCACACGCTGGTATACCAAAAATCTGAGTCACCGGTCTGGAGGAACCCTGAGAATATGCAGGCTCTGACCTAACCACTGGCTGACCCCTATTATACAATCTCTTCCTCTGACTACTGCCAATAGATCTCTGCTCAAATCTGGGTACTGGCTCAACTGGTCTGGGATGGGAGCTGCTCTCCCCCTTCCTAATGTTTGACCCTGGGCCACCCTTCCTCTTTTGATCCCTCTTAGCTCTCTCTACCTTGTACTTTTCTTCCATTTGAGTGGCCTTATCTATTACTGTGGTCAAGGAAGTAAACTCTGTAGCAAGTAAGGCATTATGTAATGCAACATTCAATCCCCTCCTGAATTTACTGATCATATCTGCCTCTATGGGAACTAGGTGAGCAACATATCTACTCAGTCGAATGAACTCCTCAACATACTCTTCAACTGAGCAATCCCCCTGCTCTATCTGCTCAAATCTCACCAAGTGATGGGTCCTAACACCCTCAGAAATGAACTCATGTATCAGACCCTGGCGGAACTCTGCCCAGGTAGGTGGGTGATCTTTATATAATCTGGTCTCGATATGTCTTGATAACCATGTCCAGGCTTTCCCTTTCAGTAATAACCCTACCAACTCAACTGATTTGAACTCAGAACAAGGTAGTCTCCTAACTACCTTCTCAACCTCCTCCAGAAAGTCTACCGAATCGGTGCCTCGATCCCCTCTAAACTCTGGTAGATTTAGCTTCAGAAAGCTAAACATGGAGACTCTGCCCTCAGCAATCTCTCTCCTGTCACCCTGTGCAGCTAGCTCCCTCTGAGCCCACACTGGCTACACAGGAGCCGGTGCCATAACCTCTGGTACCACAGGTGGCTAAACTACTATAGGAGCAAGTGGTGGCTATGCCTACTACCTCTCTCTCTCCTCATCTCTGCCACCTCCCTCCTAAGTTCCATCAACCCTCTCATTACCTCAACCCTCCAAGGGTCATCTCCTCTATCTATGTTCTCTGAAGTTCGCCTGGATTGAGACGGACCCTCAGATACTGATACCTCCCTTACTAGGGACTCATTGGAGGCAACCTCAGCCTCCCAGGTGACTCTATCTCTACTATCGGACATGTCTGCAATCTGTCAAAAAAATAGGAAAATAATCTCAAAATACAGCAAAAATGCAGAATATAAACATATAACAGACGATAACAGCAATAGACGACAAAGGAAATCCTATGCTCCATGATATACTTAATTCTACCCTATTCTATAACTAATCACTATTCCTCTGTAATTCTATCACTATTCATCTGTTACCTAGATTCACATTCTGTAAACCTAGTGCTCTGATACCACCTCTGTTATGATCCGGTTTCCTAAGTCATAACGGTCCTAGGGCATAGGAAATGCCAATGGCGACCGGCACCCATAGAACCTAGTATCATTACACAATCTATCAACCTCAATATATTATTTATTTATTATAATTACCATCCATTATATTATCCAGTTCATCATTCTGTTAACCTGCCAATTATTCTGTCACCATAATGCAATTGGCTGTCACAAGAATAAATATCATGCATCATATATAATCAATATATACCATCAATATCAAATATAAATAATGTTCATCTCCTAGCTACCCAATACATACACATGGAGCAGCTAGAACATGAACACCAAAATAATATAATACACGAATCCAAAATAGATATATACATCAGAAATCCGAAGCAGGAAATCCACAGAGAACAGAAGATTGGATCCTGTAACCTACTCCTCTCCTGAAAGGGGTAAACAAACAAAAAGGTGAGTATGAAAGATACTCAGTGAATTTATATGCATCGCAATAATTAATAGGTATAAATAGGCAAAGGAATAAGTCAGATGAAATGCAATAAATAGTAGGGATATCAAGACACAATAAAGGCCAAGAAATAATAAATATGCTCGGTTACATATGGAAAGGTAGATAATGAGATGGACTGCATGATAAGAAATCAAACAGTCACCAAATAATCGATAACACTGGACCAAGTAGGTCACCAGTATCATATCAATCAATATCACTAGACCATGTAGGTCACCAGTATCAAATGAGCATAAGGTTGATCAGGCCCTATGGCTAGGACCATAACCCCTCTTAGCTAGGATACAAATATACAATGTGCACAAGGTCGACAGTATTTCCCCACTCCCCTGTCGAATCTGAAGTTCTGCCAAACTATAATAGGGTCAAAAGCAAGAGATACCATAAGCAACAATGGCATCTGGATATCAATCAATCAATAATAATCGGTTCGGTATCAATCAATCAATATTCAATAAACTAAATTACAATGTCATAGGTAATATACAATTAATAAAATCAAGTGTGATAATAAGATAAAGCAAGGAACAAGCAAGGGTTTGGTGGCAGAAATTGATGGGTCAATTGGCATACCATTATCGCTAACGACAATGGTATTCAATTGATAGGCCTATGGCATGCAAACCAATAAGTCAATGACAAATAAACTAGGCAAATTATCAAACACAAGGTGACATACAATTGGCAAGCCAATAGGTTAGGGTTCGGAGCAAAAATTGGCTTGCCTATTCAACTATAACAAGATACATTGTTCAATAAAGCCAAGGTATCAATAAACAAGGTTAAACAACAATTAAATATGATTGAAATGGCAAGGAAATTCAAACAAAAACATAGGCACATTATGTCAATTAGGGTTCGGCCACATTAGGGTTTTATACAATTAGATTCAATTCAACAATTTAATCAATTATTCAAGTAATTTGATGCAATGTAAACTCACCTAAACCTTCCAAAAGCCAATGCAATAGCCAATTTCTCCAATTCACCAAAAATCCCCAATTCAAGCTTACTTTGAAAACTCAACTTCCTCAATCTAC